>JALIGW010000007.1:38353748-38631248 GCA_023053685.1 Diadophis punctatus similis | reverse complement strand
GTTGAGCTAAGCAATCCAGCCATCTACTTCCCCACACATATATACTGCAATTACCTTTTTTTCCTCCTCCCTTAAACTTCTAATAATATTTACTTGGGAGCAGGACCAACCGAGAACTTTTTTGCTTGGTGTGAAAGGTATGAGGGGCACCGAAACTAAGCAAACTGGATTGGATTTGATATTGAATCCCACGTCAGCAACACCAACAGTTATTTGTCTCCTCCACAACCAGGGCAAAAATCCATTTTCAGAGGATTCAATTTATCCTTGAAAGAAAGGAAATAGCTGAGGAATCCCTTCCACTCTTTAGGATTTACCATCTGAAATACTGTAGTTTCTTCATTTGCCCAGTGATAATGCCAGTCTTGTTCGGAAACAGATGAGGATCTTATTTATTTTGTTCTTCCTCTATGATAAAACCTGATCATCCTTTGCATATTTCTTCATTAGAAAACATTGAAAATCAGAGAAATCAAAAGATTTTCTCATTCAGAAAAAAAGACAGACCTGGTTTGAATGCCCATTTATTCAAGAATTCTTGTTGGAATTGCCACATTCTTTCTCATAACAAACCTGTTATTTGTTGCTGGTTAGCAATAGCAATAGCACTTAGACTTATATACCGCTTCATAGTGCTTTACAGCCCTCTCTAAGCGGTTTACAGAGTTCAGCATATTGCCCCCCCACCAATCTGGGTCCTCATTTTACCGACCTCAGAAGGATGGAAGGCTGAGTCAACCTTGAGCCTGGTGAGATTTGAACAGCTGAACTGCTGAACTAGCAATCAGCTGAAGGTTGCAGTGCTGCTTTTAACCACTGCACCACCTCGGCAGAGACGGTTCATCAGAGACGGCCAGATATTTAGATTGGATCTGGCATTTGTATCTGCCTATTGAATTCTTTCCAAGGACCTGGGATAGGAGATGTTGTTTGATGGTGTTAAATGTATAGTGGCAGGATATACTGTAAGCTGTTGGAAGTAAAGCTGTCTTTTGCAATTGACTAATGGTGGTTTTTGTCAATGCCAATGGTGTTCAGGCAGTATCCTGGAACTTTGGAATTGCACCCAAGGTGCTTATTACTATTATTCATGCCTTTGAGTGAATCTTGATTCCTGGTGACTACCTGGATAAGTCCTGCAGTTTTCCTGGCAAGATTTTCAGGAAATGATTTGCCCTTGCTCACTTCCCAGGGGAGAGAGGGGGGGGAGGGAGGGAGGGAGGGATGGAGGGGGGGAGAGAGAGAGAGAGAGAGAGAGAGAGAGAGAGAGAGAGAGAGAGAGAGAGAGAGAGAGAGAGAGAGAGAGAGAGAGAGAGAGAGAGAGAGACTGGTTCAAGTTTACCCAACTGGCTAGGTGCCCAAGGTAAGATTTGAACTCATGGTCTCCTGGTTTCTAGGTTGGTGCCTCCGACCACTGCAAGAAACTGGCTCTCTCCATCCTTAACTACTTATTTACAAGCCCAGTGTAATATGGAGTCCTTTCCCTACTGGGAATATACACACCTATCAAATTTGAGAAACTGTGTTTAAAAAAATTTTTTTTTTGTAAAAAGAAGTAGTTCATATCCACAAGTTTTTTTCCATGAGAAAATGGGAAAGAATTTGAGATAATAAAGAAATCTGCATGTGAGAATCAGCAAAACCAACCGATTCTTCCATCCTAATTTGAAATTAAGCCCCACTCTTGTTAATGGCACCTAGAAATTTGCAGAGCCTTCTGGAGCACACTTATCAAAAGATATGAAGCTCACCTCCAAGCCAGATATTGATCTCAAAGAAGCCATGTGCCTCTTGGTGTGACTGATTTGGGTCCCAATCTTCTGACCATGCCCAGAAGAGACTTCCATGAGGATTGTCTTAAATGCTTTGCACAGAATTATTAAAAATGGGTCACAACAAGAGGTAGTACCTGGTTGAACGTGTCTGGACTTGAAATATGCAGGCTTGGACCTAATATGGTAGGTTAGTGCTTAATCCTATGGAGACATGGAATTAGAGGACTGTACACTGGTCTGAGAAGCTGGAAACCATCTTGCAGAAACAGTAGTAACTCATCTTCATGTTGTGAAGAAGACACCAGAAGTCAAGCCTGACGTGAAGAAGACTCTACTATTTTTTGGGGGTATAGGACTTAAAGCCAGTAAAGAAGCAGGAAAAAATGGCGACTTCCAATAGAAAAGCAACCTTTACTGACATTTCCCCTTCTCCAAATCTTAAAAGTGCAGGAGCCCTGAGGTTTTACTAGAAGCTATTGTTATGTCCCTCAATCTTTAAGCATTATTTAGAAGCAAAGGATTGTAACAGATGTAGAGAATTCTCATAAAAGCCCAGAAGAATGTGCTCTGTTTAAAAACATACGCATCCTTATTACAGTATTTTTAATAGATCACTGGACCATTTTAGAAGCCCTTTTAGCTAGTGCTACTGTCCTCACCTTCTACTTTCAGGCTTTAAGTCCTATACCCCCCCAAAATAGTAGAGCCTTCTTCAAGTCAGCCTTGACTTCTGGTGTCTTCTTCACAACATGAAGATGAGTTTTCCTCTTCTATGCAATTTCTAAAAGTTTATAATAAGAACTCCAACAAATTAAGTAGAATATCAGTATAACAGACAAAGGAGAATGCAATCAATCGGGATTTATGGGTTAGCCTCCATCTACAACCATTTATTAGCTAAAAGTTACAATGTACTGAAAAAAAGCGAATTACAACTTGTCTTCAGGTTTAACAAGCATTGCAGCATTCCCATGATCAAAATTTGGGTGCCTGGCAACCAGCATCTATTGATGATGATGGAAGTATCCTGGGTTTGTGATAGCTATTTGCGACCTTCCCAGTTGGCTTCCCACAAGCAAAGTTGATTGGGGAAGCTGGATTTGCTTAATGACCATGTGATTCACATAAGTTTATCTGAGGGACCATCTCTTGCCAGTCACATCTACCCGACCCATCAGAGCTGGGAATCAGGGAATGTTGCGAGTCCCATCCCCGAGGGAGATACACCTGGTGGGACCCAGAAGAAGGACCTTCTCCGTGGTGGCTCCCTCTCTTTGGAATATCATTCCCCCAGAGATTATAATGGCCCCCACTCTAATACTCTTCCAGAAGGCGCTGAAGTCCTGGTTCTGCCAGTGGGCCTGGGGAAGCCAGAGCAGGATAGAGCCCATTAAATGGCTCTTGTGATCTGCTGCAGCACTGGGTTGCTCCCGGTTTGGCCCGGTTCTAAGAATCGGTAGCGGCGGGGGGGCGGGAGTCTCTGCCCACCCGCCCAGGACACTTCTGCACATGCACAGAAGTGTTGCGCATGCGTGCAAGCATGTGCTCAAACCGGTAGTAAAGGGTTTTAGAACCCACTACTGATCTGCTGTCGCCGGGGCGGGGGGGTGGAGGGTGATTTTGTTATATTATACTATATTAATTTATTTGATTCTTTTTGTTAGTTTTCATTGTTTTAAATGTGGTCTTTTATTCTGTAGGCCACCTTGAGTCACCATGGGCAAATAGGCGACAGTATAAATTCAATAAATAAATAAATAAACAAACAACAACTGCAGTGATATCCATATAACAACTGTCACACAAATGATCGTAAAATTGGGTTTAACTCACTTTAAGCGCTGCTTTGCTTAGCCACAGAAATTCTGGTCCCAATTGCAGTCTTAGGTCAAGGACTGCCCATAATAGTTTATGTCAACAGGGAAAATACAAGAAAAAATTGTTGGTAGCAAACATGGAATAAGAGGTGATTGTAGTGTAGCTAGGAAAGTACTTATTTTTCGGAGTATAAGATACACCTTAGTTTTTGGGGAGAAAAATAGGGGAAAAAATCTACCTACCAGGCTAGTGTCCTTAGTCTGGTCAGCTTCAGCACATTATTTTATCCCCTGGTTAGGGCTATCCCCTTTTTCGGAGGGAATAGCAATGAAAACAAGCCTGCAAAGACTTAGGACTGGAAAAACACTTCTTTGGAGGGAGTAGGAATGAAAAAATCCTGCAAGCTGGGAAGATCGTTAGCACCTCGTTAGGGCTGAAAAAACCTTTCCCGGAGGGAATAGCCATGAAAAAAAGCGGGAAGAGCCAGGAAGATCGTTAGCACCTCGTTAGGGCTGGGAAAAAAAGCTTCACAAAAGCTACATTCGGACGCACCCAAATTTTCAGCCTCTTTTAGGGGGGAAAAGGTGTGTCTTATACTCCGGAAAATACGGTTTATTGTACAACAGGTGTAGAGAAACTTAAGGCAAGAAAACAAAGAAAAAAGTTAGGAAACATCTGTCTGCCGAGAAGCTCAAGGAACCAGAAAATATAAAACGTAGGCAAAGTGAAGGGAAAGATTTAAAGGCACTCGGGAAAACAAAATTACTTCTCCTTTATCCACCCAGCCATGTCACTGCTTTTAAAAAGCTTCTGAGCACAATGGAGCATCCGGGGCTGAAGAAAATTGACTGGAAAAATCCTCAAGCAAATTTTGTAGCTATAATTTGCTTGACAATTAAAGAGAAAAACCTTCTCCAGTTATGAAGGTTAAAAAAAGAACAAGGGACATAACCTACTCCAAATTATAGTAATAAAAAAATCTTACTACTGGCAATCTTATAGGCCTAATTTTCTGATTGGAATAAATTGAATATATAAAGTAGTTTGTGGCTGATGGCTAAAGAGAACTGAGTTTAGGAAGATGATACATAATTGGGCAGAAATTTATCTCCAAAGGTTAACCCTGCATCTTTAAGTGTTTTCAAGATTTAGATCTGAATTTAGATTTAGATTTTGACTGATACAGATATAAATATGCATGGATCACAATGACTGGCTGAACTACATGTAATAGCACAAAATGTAACATTTTCAATTTGGAGAACAAAAATGTCAGAATGGTGGAGGAAAGGAAAGGGGGAAGGGAAGGGAGGAAAGGGAAGGAAAATAAGGAAAGGAAAGGAAAAAAGGAAAGGAAAGGAAAGGGGAAAGGGAAGGGGAGGGAAGGAAAAATAAAAAAGATGAAAGGAATGGAAAAAGTAAAGGAAAAATAGAAAAGAAAAAAGAAAAAAGGAAGGGAAAGGAAAGGAAAAATGGAAAAGAGGAAAAGAAAAGGAAGGAAAGGAAAAAGAGAAAGGAAAAGAAAAGAAAAAGCAAAGGAAAAATAGAAAGGAAAGGAAAAAGGGAAGGGAAGGAAAAAGAGGACAATAAAGGAAAAAGAAAATAAAAGAAAGGAAAGGAAAGAAATCAGTATGGATGAGATTAAAACTTCATATGAAGTCGAGAAATATCACAAATTGATGACAAGTGGTCTCAGAAAGTAGAAAGGAATGAAGGGGCAAAACACTTAGAGGAAAGTAGAGTTGACTGCAGGAGAAACAAAAGGGTAGAAGAATTTGGGAAAGATTTGAGGCAATTCCAAATGTTGATTTTAGCTAATTGAGTTGCAGGTTATAGTTATGATTACTGCCATTCCCTGATACAGGGAGTATATGCAATCCAATTGCTAGAAGGCAACAGAAATTTACCTTGCAAGACATCAATATTGGCAAAATAGCATGCAAGATAGCTTGAGAGTCATATTCGCTTTAATCACTTTTCCCTTAATCCTGAATTTATAAAATAATACATTTTTTGTGGAATTTATGTGTTTCATTTCATCTTTAGTAGATTTGAACCTGTAGGCTTAAAATGGTCGCTAAAAGAGCACTGATCGTTTAGAAGCTACACACCAAATAGGAAGTAAATGGCAAAATCCCTAATTCAAATGCTTTACATCCAGAAACTTATCTTCTCATATAATTTCTACTTAGTTTAAAAAAATTTCATGTTGGAAAACTCCAAAGGATAAAACTTCAGTTCCATTTGTACTCTGCACACTTTCAATCTGTCCAAATTAGAGCAAACATATACTAATAGTCTTTGACTTACAATTATTCATTTAGTGACTGTTCGAAGTTACAACAGCACTGAAAAAGGTAACTTAAGATCATTTTTCACGCTTATGACCATTGCAACATCCCCATGGTCATGTGATCAAAATTCAGACGCTTGGCAACTGGTTCATATTTATAACGGTTGCAGTGTCCTGGGGTCATGTGATCACTTTTGCAACTTTCTGACAAGAAAAATCAGTGGAAAAGTAAATTAACAACTGCAGTGATTTACTTAACAAACCTGGCAAGAAAGGTTGTAAAATGGGGCAAATCTCACTTAACAACTGTCTTCCTTAGCAAAAAAAAAATTGGGTTCAATTGTGGTCTAAGTCAAGCACTACCTGTATATTACTCAATTGAGCTAGCAAAACATTTTCTCTCTCTCCCTCCCTCCCTCCCTCCCTCCCTCTCTTTCTCTTTTTCTCAAAACATAGTTAACAGAAGGTCCAGAACTTTGGACTCACTGGAAGCAATATTTTATTTTATTTATTTTATTTATTTGTTTGTCACACATGTACAAGATAACAGGTATTGGTATAAACATAAACAAAAGCAAAGTAGGTACAGGTAAATTAGGCAATAGGACAGTAGGACAGGGATGGTAGGCACAATGGTGCGCTTATGCACGCCACTTACAGATCTCTTAGGAATGGGGTGAGGTCGACAGTAGACAGTCTAAGGTTAAAGTTTTTGGGGTTTGGGGAAGAAACCACAGAGTCAGGTAGTGCATTCCAGGCATTGATCACTCTGTTGCTGAAGTCGTATTTTCTGCAGTCGAATTTGGAGCAGTTTACATTAAGTTTGAATCTATTATGTGCTCGTGTATTGTTGCGGTTGAAACTGAAGTAATCATTGACAGGTAGGGCATTGTGGTAGATGATTTTATGAACTACATTTAGGTCAGATTGTGAATTATTGTGAATAATTAGTACGGACAGCCCCATAGAGAGAATAGCTTTTGATTGTTCCAACTTTAATTATTTTATGTACATAGAAATAGCAGAATAGAAATGAAAGTAGGATACTGGGTGATTCCCCCCTCCATTATGCATCATAAACAGACAATTTGACGCAGGGATGGTTTTCACTTACCTTCCCCACTGGTTTGCAAATGTGAGCCCCCACCTCTGCACATGTGCACGGCCTCCCGGGCATGCGCTTTACTCACACGTGAGCCTTCCACGCATGCCCACCGACTCAAAAACATGCACAAATATGATAGCATAGAGCCGGGGCGGGTAGGTGGGCCCACACATGATTTCCGCTAGCGGTTCGGGCGAACTGGTCCAAACCGTCTGAATACCACCTCCCATTTGATGGTTTGAGATGATGTATCCAACATAATGTGCAGTGAGGCTACAAAAGATGTCTCTGTGAAATAATATCCGAGAGAGAGAGAGAGAAAGACAGAGAGATGCTCTCTGTTCTTCAGTCCCATGAAAAAGTAGGAGTCAACCTAATTGGATCTAACTATTTCTTTACTCATCAATGTTAAGGAGTATTATCAGAAGCAAAAACAAAACAAAACACAAAACAGACTAATAATAAAGTAAAATAAGGCAGGGGAAATAAATACCGTATTTTTCGGAGTATAAGATGCACCTTAGTTTTTGGGGAGGAAAATAGGGAAAAAATAATCTGCCTACCAGATATTTATCTGGCTAGTCTTTAGTCTGGTCAGCTTCAACACATTAGTTTGCTGGTTTTGAGCATGCATGCTTGCTTTTTATACCCTGGTTGGGGATAAAAAGCAGTTTCTAAAACACTTCACTTCTCTCTCTCTCTTCAGAGAGAGAAACAATGAGAAAAGCAGGCAAAGGGATGATTACTTTGCTAGCAAAGCATGGAAAAATTGGTTCACTGGTTAGCACCTTGTTAGGGCTGAAAAAAAGGCAGAAGATTGCTTGCTAGCAAAGCACGGAAGATCGCTTCACTCGTTAGCATCTTGTTAGGGCTGAAAAAAGGCTTCTAAAGCCCAGAAGCCCAGCTGATTGTCAGAGGGAGCAGCAGTGAAAAAAGCAGGCAAAGGGAAGATCGCTTAGCTAGCAAAGCACGGAAGATCGCTTCACTCATTAGCACCTTGTTAGGGCTGAAAAAAATCTTAGTAAAAGCTACATTCAGAGTATAAGATGCACCCAAATTTTCAGCCTCTTTTAGGGGGGAAAAGGTGCATCTTATACTCCCAAAAATGCGTCTTATACTCCTTTAAATTATTAAACTTCCAATTAATTTCTACCCCGTTTGCATTATCTTATGTAAAAACTGAATCCCTATGCATTGGAATCCTAATTTAAATCTCTAAACAAGGTTACCTCCCAAGCTATGAAATCCTGCATAATGCATAACTTTTCCAGTTATCACAAAATCAACCACTGTCCAATTACTTAACAGTGCTGTTTACTAGCATTATGCAAACTGCCACTAATTGTTATTACTATTGTTGTTGTTGCTATTACTATTTCTGCATTAATCCTCCAGAAGGAGGACCCTGTCCATTCACACAAAATAAGGACCCCAAAACATCATGTTCACATAAATCTATTACCTATCTACTATCATCAATAAAGCCAACAAATCAAAAACACAAAAAGACTATATGTTTAAAACAAGTTTAATTAAATCTTCGTCTTCATTGGATGAATAACTTCCAAAAGATTAAGGTGTTGTTTATGTATGTTTATTGGTGTAGCATGGTGACTCGATAGTTAAGATGCTGGGCTTGTTGGCTGGCAGCCCAGGTTTGAGACCTGAATGCTATGAGATGGAGCGAGCTCCCATCTTCGCTCCTGCTCCTGCCAATCTAGCAGTTCGAAAGCATGCAAATGTGAGTAGATAAATAGGAACACTTTGGTGGGAAGGTAGCAGTGCTCTGTGGTATAATGCTGGCCACATGACCACAGAAATGTCTTCAGATAGTGCTGGTTCAATTGAAATGGAATTTTATTTTATTTATTTGGGATTCTTATAGGCTGCCCTATTCCCTAGGGACTCAGGGCGGCGTACAGCATATATAAGAAATAACCAAATACTATCAAAACATACAATAAGACAACAGTAATAAAATGATAGTTAAAAAGATAAAAAAAAACCTACACAAGCAACAGTCACAATCACACCACCTGCAGGAAGAGCCATGTCTTAATGGCTTTCCGGAAGGCCAGCAAAGTGGGAATGATTCGGATCTCTGGGGGGAGTTGGTTCCAGAGAGCCGGAGCTCCCACAGAGAAGGCTCTCCCCCTAGGGCCCGCCAGCCAACATTGTTTGGTTGAGGGGACCTGGAGGAGACCGACTCTGTGGGACCTAACTGGTCATAGGGATGTATGAGGTAGGATGCGGTCCCAAATATAGCCTGGTCCTAAGCCATGTCGGGCTTTAAAGATGATAATCAACACCTTGAATTGCACCCGGAGACCAATGGGCAACCAATGCAGCTGGCGGAGTATGGGTGTTACGTGTGTGTATCTAGAAACACCCACCACAGCTCGCGCAGCCGCATTTTGCACCAATTGCAGTCTCTGAATACTTTTCAAGGGTAGCCCCATGTAGAGCGAATTACAGTAATCCAATCGAGAGGTGACAAGGGCATGAGTGACCGTGAGTAAAGCCTCCTTCTCCAAATAAGGTCGCAACTGGTGCACCAGGTGAACCTGTGCAAAGGCTCCCCTAGCCACAGCCATAAGGTGGGCACCACCTCCTATAGTTGGCAACAACTAGTGGAATAAAACCTGCAGGGACTCCTTTACCTAAGTTTAAATACTGTCTGTTCTTATTCAGAAAAAAGTCTTATACATTTCAGATCCAAAGCAGCTGACACAGATGATTTTTTTTTAATAATATGGATCTGGTGTATGTGTGCAAATCTGACTTAACAGCAATGGGGGAAAAATATGCTTAATTCTTGCCCTGCAGTAGGTTTCTGATCAAACATTTCTGATCAAACGTGACAGCAACTTTCCTAGGGATCTGTCCATTTTTTAAAAACAAATGGAAAAGCAGCATTATGAATGATTTTTCTTGGGAAATGTTTTGGAGACAGTGTAAAGCATGTAGCATGTTGTAAATCTCACCATTGTGATTTACTAAAAAAAAAGTTAAACAACCATGCTTTGCTAATTAGGTCATAATTGGTTGTCTGTACATTACAGTTCAGCCATAAGTCATAGGCAAAGGCAATACATCACCCTAAAATAAACCACATATATCCCTAAGATGATATTCCGTCAATTTAGGCCAATGGGCATCCTTAAAATGTTTAGAATTAGGCATTTGACCAGGGGTGAAATGCTACCGGTTCGGTCCGGGTGTACCGGTAGCGGCAGCGGCTGGTGGTTCGGAGAATTGGTAGCGGCAGCAGCGCGAAACTCCGCCCACCTGCCTGGATGGCGCCATTTTCTTGTTTTTAACCATCTGTGCATGTGCAAAGCGTTCTGCGCATGCACAGAGGGTGAAAAAGCGTGCGCGCAAAGAGCACTTCCGAACTGGTAAGGAAACTAAGTAGATTTCACTGCTGTATTTGACATACCTAATACCACTGAAATTATACATTTAGATATACATTCTAACCTGACAATGAGTCAGTCTGCAAAAATCCAATTAATTCACGAAGTGCAGAACTGAGGAATCCTCCTGTAAGGCAACTTCCAGCTGCTCAGGATTGTTGTGTCTTAGAAGCAAATTGATGAGCTGGAAGTAACCTGCTTTCTCTGTCTAGAAGACACTCTCTAAAACACCAGAATGGATTGGATGCTTGTTTGCAGCTCCCATCCTGCTCATTTTTTTTGCCCTGCAGGGCCTTCAGAAGCACTGAAGCAAAACATAAATGCAGACCTGAGCTCATACAGGTGAGGCACGGAGGCTTCCTGCTGCAGAATTCCTGCCTTCATCTGCTCTTGGCCTACTTTCTTGAAAGAGCTTCTGACAGGGTGTTTGTTTGCAGGGAGACAGAAAACCAGTAAGGTTTGATCCAAAGAATCTTGACCTGATGAAAAATATAGATCAGGGGGTGTCAAACTGGATTTCTTCGAGGGCCAGATCAGCATTGTAGTTGTCCTCCATGGGCCAGCTGAGGGGGGAAAGATGGGACGGATGCCTCCTGCAGCACTCCACTGGCCAAAATGGGGCACTGGGCACCCGTGTGTGGCCCCCCGCACCCCGTTTTGGCCGGCAGAGTGTTGCAAAAGGCCATCCGGCCAAAAACAGGACATGGCCCCCCCAAACATGGCCCCTTTGTGCCCCATTCTTGCTAGCAGAGGCACCGCGGGCCGGTCCTTTGCTATTTCAAGGCTCTAAGCAGGAACTGACCCGCGGGCCTTGAGTTTGACATACCCGATATAGATGATTCTCGAGTTACAAGTGCAGTTGAAACTGGCATTGCCATCACAAAATCAGGTGGTCATAAAGTGTGTTATCATGTGACTGTGTCACTTAGCAACTGCAACCCAGGCATTCCTGGTTGTTATTGTAATTCCAGAAACTTCAGTTGTTAAGCAGGAAGCAGAAGGAGTCCCAAGTAGAGAACATGGGGATGCTCCAGAGTTATGGTGAGGTCCTGGAAGACTCAGCACAGGCTGCATAAATGTAGGAAGAGGTGGTGCAGTCTGGTGCAAGTCCAGGAAGGCTGCAGAAATATGGCATGAGGTTCATGTATGTATAGTAAGTGCAAGGAGGCCACGGAAGGGAAACATGGACTATATGTTTATTTGTGAATGCAGAAAAGCCAGAAAAAAGGGCTGCGGGCTGCATGTGAGTGCAAAGAAGACAGGGAAAGAGGGCATGGGGTGTGTAAATGCAGGGAGATCAGGAAAGGTGGATAGGAATAGCACTTAGACCTATGTACCACTTCACACTGCTTTATAGCTCTCTCTAAGTGGTTTACAGAGTCAGCGTATTGCCTCCAACAATCTGGGTCCTTATTTTATCTTGGATGGATGGAAGGCTGAGTCAATCTTGAGCCAGTCAGGATCAAACTCCTGGCAGTGTGCAAAGTCAGCCTGCAATACCTTAGACCCGTGGTGGCGAACCTAGCGGAGGGCACGCGAGCGTTGCCCACCGGCAAACCGGAAGTGTGGAAAAACGCACTTCCGGTTTGCCGGTGAGCTGTTTTTTGCACTCCGGAGGGTTCAGGGAAGCTTCCTGAAGCCCCGGAATGCAAAAAACTACAAAACGGACAAACCGGAAGTGCGGAAAAACGCACTTCCGGTTTGCCGGTGAGCTGTTTTTTGCACTCCGGAGGGTTTAGGGAAGCTCCCTGAAGCCCCGGAATGCAAAAAACGACGAAACGGACAAACCAGAAGTGCATTTTTCCGAACTTCCGGTTTGCCCGTTTCGTCGTTTTTTACCGTCCCATGCTCCGGTAAGGCCTTTGCGCGGGGGTGGGGGTGTGTGCGCATGTGCAGGGGGCAGCATGGGGGTGGTGTTGTGTGCATGCATGGGGGGAGGGAATGGGTGTGGGCATGCGGGCGCGCGCTAGCGTGCGCGCCCCCCCTTTTTGGCACATGAACCAAAAAAGGTTCTCCATCACTGCCTTAGACTGTCTACAGTAGACCGCTCCCCATTTCTAAGAGGTTTGTAAGGGACGTGCATAAGCGCACCACTGTGCCTACCATCCCTGTCCTACTGTCCTATTGTCCTCTTTTATCAGTACTTTTTACTTACCATATTTTTCGGAGTATAGGACGCACCGGAATATAGGACGCACCTTAATTTTGGGGGAGCAAAACAAGAAAAAAATAATTCTGCCATACCTAGCATTCAATACTTTAGCAAGTGACTGTGGTATGCCCCCTCCTCTCTCTCTCTCCCCCCTTCCCCTTCCTCTCCCTCTTCCTCCCCCCTCTCTTCCTCCCTCCCTCTCTTTGAAATAAATCTGCTGGCTTTGGTGGGGTTTCTATGGACACCCCATTGTTTGCCCTGTTTTTGGAATGGGGAGAAAAGTGATTGCAGAAGCAAAAAAAGAGCATTGCGTTTCAGGCTGCAGCCTGAAAACACTTCCCTCCCCGATTCCAAAATTGGAGGAAGGCTTTTTGCACGCCACTCAGAGCATTGCATTGCAGCCCCTGCTGCCGTGGGAGTCTCTGCCTGAGAAGGACCCTCAATCACCCACCTCTAGGGAGCCACCCCCGTCCTCAGGAGGCAGCCGCCCCTTTAAGAGTGAAGGAGCTTTTTTATTTTTTATTTCCCTCCTTCTAGCCTGAGCCGGCCGATTGTGACAGTGCGCCGCAGACGTTCGCAGAGGGGAGGGGAGAGGTGATCGTTTGCCACCGCCACGCAGGTATGTGAGTCGCCCAGGGGTCAGCTGCACCTCGGGTTGGAGGGTCCTTGTCCTGCTGCTGCCCCAAGGAAGCTGCAGAGCTGAAGAAGCCTCCACCCACCTGCCAGCTCACCACTCAGCCTGGGGAGGAAAGCGTTTTCAGGCGGCAGCGCTGCGATCCCCTTCCCGATTCCAAAAGGCTGAGTGGCGAGCTGGCAGATGGGTGGAGGCTTCTTCAGCTCTGCAGCTTCCTTGGGGCAGCAGCAGGACAAGGACCCTCCAACCCGAGGTGAGGCTGACCCCTGGGTGACTCACATACCTGCGTGGCGGTGGCAAACGATCACCTCCCCCCTCCCCTCCGCGAACGTCTGCGGCGTGCTGTCACAATCGGCCGGCTCAGGCTAGAAGGAGGGAAATAAAAAATAAAAAAGCTCCCTCACTCTTAAAGGGGCTGCTGCCTCCTGAGGATGGGGGTGGCTCCCTGGAGATGGCTGATTGAGGGTCCTTCTCAGGCAGAGACCCCCGCGGCAGCAGGGGCTGCAATGCAATGCTCTGAGCAGCGTACAAAAAGCCTTCCTCCAATTTTGGAATTGGGGAGGGAAGTGTTCCTCCCCTGGCTAAGTGGCGGGCTGGCAGGTGGGGGGTGGGGGCTACATTCGGAGTATAAGACACACCTAGTTTTTGACCCTCTTTTGGGGAGTAAAAAGGTGCGTCCTATACTCCGAAAAATACGGTATGTTATGTTTATACAAACAACTACTATACTGTACATGCTTGACAATAAAATAAAATAAAATAAAATAAAATACTGCATTCTAAGCATTGTGCTGCCATGGATATAAGTTGTGTGCAAATGCAGGAGGCTGAGGAAAGAGGGCAGAGGTGTGTCCATTTGTGAAAGTGCAGGGAATCCAGGGAAAGAGGGTGGAGAGTGTGTGCAAGTGTGTGTATCAATGCTGGGAGGCAAGGGGTATGGAAGATTTACCCGAGTGACTTGTGACTGTCTCTGATGGCTTCCCCATTGACCTGGCTTGCAGGAAACAGACACGAAAGGTTGTAAATGGAGATCTCGTGATCATGTAAGTGTGAAATGGCTGTCCATCTCTTGAATTTTGTTCATGTGACCGCAGGGACAGCCAGAACTTTGAGGGCCAGTTTTAAATCCTTTTGTTCAGCGCCATCATAACTTCGAACTGTCACACAATGAATGGTTGATGGCTCAAGGACTACCTGTGTTTGTCATCTTGAAGAAGAAGTGGAATGACTCCAGGCCTGTCTCTTTCTTTGAAGGTGGCCTGGTTTTTTTTATACATCAAACAATAATCTTAGCACTATATCTTCTTTGCCATTTCCATTTGATAGGTAGATTTTGAAAATCAATGATAAAGCTTCTTTGAACTCAACTCTCAACTCCTCAAATTAGAACTTAAAAGGCTTCTGAGTTTTACCTGGCAGAAGTTAAATGGCTTTCCCTGGCATTAAATTGTGCCATCATCTACCCATTTGCAAAATCAAAGTGCTGCATTTACCCAGCCATTTTTATCTAAAGCAAAGAAGAAGAAAAAGGAACAGGGGCAACTTTTGCTAATACCGGCCATCCTCTTCTTGAAGGGAAACTCCAATTTTGTCAAAACTTTTTCAAGGAGATGCAACATAATAGAAATGAAAAATGAGGCAGAAATTGTAACTCCTAGTGAATTGCTATGGTTTTGTAACTTCCATGAGCAGTTAAGAAAGCTCCAGATGGATAAGAGTTTTATACTGCCTCTTTACTTTGGAAGAGAAAGGATGTAAATCTTATGGAATATTAGCATTTTTGTTTATTTCTAAATATGCTTCAGTTGAGCACACGGGAATGGGTTAGTAAATTGTCACCAAGGCAGATAATGCCTAATTAATTTTTCTAGACTTAAATAGAAAATTGAATGCCACCTGGATGCATTCAAAGTACCACAATTGTATAGTTCCATCCAAGACCGTAGAGCAGAATGTTGTAGCTAATAGCTCCATCAGGAAGGGGAAGAGGTATGGGAGGAGGAGGAAGAGGAGCAGCAGCAAGGAGCGGGCAAGGAGGAAGAAAAGAGTAAGAGTAAGAAGAAGGGGAAAGGGGAGGAGGAGGAAAAAGTAGGAGAGGAAGAGGAGGAGGGAGGAGGAGGAGGAGGAGGGAGGAGGAGGAGGAGGAGGAGAAGAAGAAGAAGAAGAGGAAGAAGAAGAAGAAGAAGAAGAAGAAGAAGAAGAAGAAGAAGAAGAAGAAGAAGAAGAAGAAGAAGAAGAAGAAGAAGAAGAAGAAGAAGAAGAAGAAGAAGAAGAAGAAGAAACAAATTCAAAATCCAGATGTGCATACTCACCTATTATGGCCTATAATTATAAAGAAACCTGTCTTGTAACTATGGTTCTAATAAATAATGATTAGAAAAATCTTGGTTTAGCATGATTCAGGAATACAAAAACAATAAGTCCAAACTAATTGTTGCATAGATACCTTTGTACTTGTATATGTTTGATTTTTCAAAAATCTTCAGCTACTACTACTTTAATGGGAATGCTTAAAATGATAAAATAATAAATACAAGTAGTGAAGCAACTCTTAAATTAAAGATGATCTACTGGACAGATTAGAATTAGAATCAAGTCAGCAAAAAAAAGGACACAAAATCCTGTCAACTAACAATTTTATTGTTGAACACAGTTTTAATAATCATTCTTCCCATCTACTTCATAAATCAATTTCATTAGCAACATCCATCAGGATTACACGAGCTGGAGCCTTTTTTTAAAAAAAATAAAAATAAAAATAAAATAAAATTCTACCACAGAACTTGGTTTGGTTTTCATCTATCATTCAAGAGATGTATTAGGATCTTCCATAAAGATGCCTTATTTAGAATCTAAAATTTGTTTTATGCCTTTTCCTGACAACCCAAGTCACTGGTCGCAGAAAAAAAAAAGCTGAACAAAGGATCTTCTGTAGATATTTCATGCTTCCTACCTCACGGTGTCATCACCATGTCAACACTGAATTATGGGTTTCAGCCAGCACTGAAATATCAAGAGAAATCTGTTCTTCTCTTGTATCGTGGTCCATTCTTCTAGCTTGTTTCCCAGAAAACACGACCTAAACCTCAGACAAAACTCTGTATATGCTCAGGGGGATAAAAATACATCACAGTGCCATATCAAAGGCAGCTTTAGAAACATCTGATGCAGTGGTGGGTTCCTACCAGTGCGGCCCACTCTATAGCACCGGTAGCGGCCCGCTGGTGACATCACAGTACCGGTGCGGTCGGTTGCTGGTGCCTGGGCACCACCATTTTTTAAAAAAAATTCTTCTGCACATGCCCAGAAGCCAAGTTTCCGGCACTGCTCATGCGCTCCCTTTCTATCCCACAGTGAGTCCAAGCAGGGGAGGATGGCTGAGGGAGCGCGTGAGATGCTGAAAGAACGGGCGGCAGGAGCTATCTCCATTCCCCTCCCTTCAGCAGTCCGAGAAGCCATGAACGCGTGGTGTTGATCATAGGCATTTTTGCACGTTCGAGGTTCCTCGAGCTGCTGAGGGGAGGGGGAATGGGCGGCAGGACCTATCTCAGTTCCCCTCCCTTCAGCAGTCCGAGAAGCCACGCCCACCCGGTCACATGGCTGGCAAGCCACACCCACAAAATAAGGCACAACCACAGAGTGGTAGTAAAAAAATTTGGAACCTGCCCCTGATCTGATGTCTTTGAAGCACTGGACATTATCAAACAAATATTTTGTTTATCTTACTCCATTGAAGAAAATGGTTGTATCTTTTGTGACACAGGTCAGCAAATTCTCTATTTCACAAGAGGTGGCACAGTGCTCCTAAAGAAGGCATTGTGCCTTCTCAATGTTTTTTTGAGGGGGATGGTTTGGTGATCCCCTTCTATTTAGTACTTACATACTACATGTCCCTTGGAATGTGTTCCTTTGGGATGTAACTTTGAAGATCTTCAGTATCAGCTGTTCAGAAATGATTTTCCTCAGGACTTGTTAATAAAAGGGGAGTAAATAAAATTTTGTGAACTCCTTTGCTACTGTGAGCTGAAATGCAATTTCTGCTTCCTTCCTAAGCCCATGCTTCCTGGCCTTTTAAGAAGACATGGCAATCTGGGTCTGCATCAAGTGAATCTGGTTTCTTTTGTATTACTTAACAAGAAGACACTTATGGAGCTGTTGCTGGGCAAGGAAGAGGCAGTGCCACTCTTCTCAGCTGCCTAGTCTTTTTCTTGACTGAAATGTGGCAATAGCTGATAGGGATTTATTATTATTTTTTCTCCCTTCAGTCAATTTACAAGCCAACTCACTTGCTGAAGCAATTCTAGGTGACATACAATATGAAAAACCTAAAAATAGAGTAAAAGAACACTAACTACAAATAAGAGGAAAAAGGAGTGTTATGTAAGTTCACTTGAGTTGTTTATAAAAAACAAAGGTTGGGTATGAATGAATAGATGAATCAATCAATCAATAGCAATAGCACTTAGACTTATATACTGCTTCATAGTGCTTTACAGCCCTCTCTAAGAGGTTTAAAGAGTTCAGCACATTGCCCCCAACAATCTGGGTCCTCATTTTACCGACCTCAGAAGGATGGAAGGCTGAGTCAACCTTGAGCCTGGTGAGATTTGAACTGCTGAACTGCTGAACTAGCAGTCAGCTGAAGGTTGCAGTGCTGCTTTTAACCACTGTGCCACCTCGGCTCCTGATCAATCAATCAATCAACAGGAAAATATATCAGTATCAATGCAAGGTCAATGCAGATTGCCTTGTTGCAAGGCCTGTTAAATGCTATGGTTTTAGGGATTTCTTAAATGTCAGTTTGGGCCATATAACGTTTGATGTGAATGCTGTTTCAAAATACCGGGCATTCCCTGGAAGATCATGTCATCAAGGTATCAAATAATCTTGGGGTAGGTATGATAATTTTGCCCCTCCCTTCTTTTGATGTTCATTTGTTCTCCCTGGTTCTTGTACCAGGAACACAAACTTCCTTTCTGCAGAAATGCTGATACTTTGAAACTAGCCACATAAATTTCAAGTTTTAAATAAAAGTATATCTCCTTCCTTGAGCCCAATTTATATTAATGCTGAGCCAGAATGGCTTTCCAAAATTCTCCACCAAATTTGATGGGAGAGAAATTGGATTAAGGCTATGGATTTCTGCAAGGAAATGAGAAATTCTCCACATACACCTCAAGAATAGGATAACCTATAAGAAGGAAGTGTAGCTCCACTACTGAGAAAGTTGCTTTGGAGAAATTATCTCATGATTTATTTTTTAAGAATTTGATAGATGCATAGGAAGCTAGGAAGACTATGGACAATTTGAGATAATTGTACTCTGGGGAAAAAAAAGAGTATACACACATGTTGTACTCCACCTATAAGTGTTTCTCCACAGTGCAATAAGTAGACCAGGGGTGGCCAAACCGTGGCGCATGCGCCAAACGTGGCACATTGGATGATTACAAGTGGCGCATTGCATCCTTTCGCCTACTTATTTTTTTAAAATAGGTGTCATAACTGAATCCATCTTAATATTTTCAACACCAAAGCAATATTCCCTGTAAAATTAGAAAACAGCGCGTGGCAGTTAAAAACTGCTGCGCGGCATTTTCTTTTTATGTGCGCGGCCGTGCAGGCGCGTAGCCTCTGCAATTAGAAGATGCCGGGCGAAAGTTAGAAACTTCCGCGTGGCGTTCTCTCATTACGTGCACCAAAATGATCTCAGTTCAATTCGTACAGCCTTCGGTAATGTTCAACTTCTCCGTGTCTGAAACTTAGAATGAAACTTGTGAGATGTTACTTTAGGCGTACTGAAGTCACGTACGAATGAGCGGCGAGCGTTCGATATGGTCAGTCAGTTCTGAGTGAGCCATCGTGGCATGGAGTTTGAAGCAGTGTTTTATTCAGTGTACTAGCGTGGCTTTTGTATTGAGAGTGATTGAAAGACAGATTCAAGATTAAATATATTACGTTTGTCAAATTTTGAAATGGCGTAAATTAATTAATTGAATTGCGTGATTGAGTTATTCCTTTTCCTCCCTTAAGCAAAGCAGATCCTACCCCATCCCTATTTTACAATCCCAAACGTGAAAGTAAGAAGGTAAAAAACGTGCTTGAGTTGTATGGCGCATCTGAACTTGTCTGTGAAAAAATTGGCGCATGGTATGCTTAAGGTTGGCCACCACTGAAGTAGACTGTCATGAAGATAGCTGATCTATATTGGACAGTCATTTAACAGCCTAGTTTCTCCTAGCCAAGAAAATTGTATTCATATGCTGTGTCAGCTAATAACTACCTTGGAGGAACGGGATTTTAAAAAGGTTAAAAAGAAGCATCACAGCAATCTTCAAATATTTGAAGGACTACTGAACGGATGATAACATCAGTGGTGGGTTGCTACCGGTTTGCACCGGTTTGCATGAACCGTTGGCAGAAATTTGGCCAACGTCACCAAACAGATAGTGATGGCTGGCTGGCCACGCCCCCGAATTGGTCCCCCAGTCACTGCTCACTCACCCCACACACCATGTTTGCTGCCGCCATGTTCTTCACACACGCGCATCCCATTGCCTTGCAAGTCCAATGGGATGTGCATGCATGAAAAACATAGTGGCGACAGCATGGCAGCAGCTTTTTCCGTGACCTCCAGTACTTTCCGGCTGCCTGGGTCCAGCCACCACAGCTGCAAAGCGGTTCTCAAAGAGGCTTCTTTGCCAGCCGCTTTCCAGAAGTGGCAGCTGACTGGGGGTCACTGAAAACTACAGTCAGCTTGCCTTCCTGAATCTGGACTAGCCGCCACGGAAGGTAAGCAGTCCAAACAAAGAGGCGGTGGTGGGGGAGAAAGCAGGGCTACGGTTGGGGCCACTAAAGGAGTGGAAATGGGGGTGACTGGTGAAGGGAGGGAGGGGGTAGATAGGTGGAAATTCCAAAAATTTTCCTACCTTTTCCTGTGAGTGTGGCTAGGTGGGGGGGTCATGTGACTGAGTGGGCATGAGCGTGAGTGATGTCAAGTTGGCCATGCCCACTAAGTCACATCCTCCGCACCTAGCCACGACCACTGAACTGGTAGCGAAAATTTTTGAAACCCACCACTGGATAACATGGCTTTATTCTCTATAGCAATGCATCTCATCCTTGGCAATTTTAAGATTTGTGAATTTCAATTCCAAGAATTCTGGGAATTGAAGTCCACACATCTTAAAGCTCCCAAGGTTGAGAAGCACTCTCTTGTAGCATCAAAAGATAAGACAAGAAACAACAGGTAGAAGAGACAGAGATTCCAACTTGAAATAAGGAAAAATGTCCTGACTAAACAACTAACTAAGCAGTGGACCAATCTGTCTATTGGATGCGTGAAAGCACCAGACCTGGAGATTTTTATGCAATGTTTGACAGCCAGTTGTCTTGGATGATATAAGGATTCATGATCTGGACAGGGGTTGGATTAGGAGACCACCAAGATCTCTTCCAACCTTACAAAGCTGGGATTCTATGATGAGTAGGACAGTTGAGAGAAGGTGGGATGGAATCTGTGATGGTTTAAACCAGTGATGAAATCCATTTTTTTTACTACCGGTTCTGTGGTCGTGGCTTGGAGGGCATGGTGTAGCTTGGTGGCTGTGGCAGGATACTGCAAAATCCCCATTCCTTCCCCACTCCAGGGGAAGGATACTGCAAAATCTCCATTCCCACCCCACTCTGGGGCCAGCCAGAGGTGGTATTTGCTGGTTCTCCGAACTACTCAAAATTTCCACTACCGGTTCTCCGAACTACTCAACATTTCCGCTACCGGTTCTCCAGAACCTGTCAGAACCTCTGGATTTCACCCCTGGTTTAAACCCTAGAGTAAACAATGCAGGGTTTCCTCATTTAATCCATAACTGGATTCATAAATTCCAGAAAATAATAGCAACAGCAGTTAGCTTTGTTTGAAACTCCATATTGGTGCAGTTCAAATATTGTGAAACCCTTTAATTTTCAATATTGCTGATGGCAGGTAGGAAAGACAAAGACCACCCATGCAATAGTTTCCTTGACCTTTGGTTGCCTTAAGCAACTTCACAAATAATTTAGCAAACGGCAGGGAAGAGAGTGACACCTTGACATTTTGGTCAAAGCAAAAACCAGCTTAGATTTTGATAAGCAGTGGCATATTTGCTGATGGAGCTTTGCTTTCCAGCAGACAGTCCGTGGCATCTCCTGAGGTCTTCAGGAGAAAGCTGATGACTCCATGAGAGGGAGTATCAGATTGGTTTCCCTTTTCTCCTTTTCCTGGGGCCAGTCGAAACAGATCCATGTAAATTCCCCTTTGAGTACAATCAATAGATGTGACAAGCTACTTGAAAGTGGGAACAGAGGATGTAAGGAAGGTGTGACTTTGTAACTGGCTAACAGATCAGAGGGCTGCCAGAAATTATAGGGCAGTTGTATATTGAATAAATGCAGGGCAAAATAAGCTGCATCATATAGGTCATGGCTTCCCTCACAGCCACTTTTTTCCCCACCTTTGCTTTGTAATTGCAAGTGGCAGTGGTACCTGGATAAATCCAACTGGGGGTAGGGTGGGGGGCTCATTCATTCCATATTACAATGAAGTTCACGCTCTTAAACAAACTTCCCAAGTGGGCGAGATACAGAATCTCATTTAAAGCAGAAATTTTCTCTCTGGATGTCAGAAATCAGCCACTACAGGGCAATGTTTGTACAGCCTCAATGGAAACCATCCTTTTTCTATCTTTGAAAAAGGTTGCATTTAATGCTTCCTCTGTATCTAAATGCACACCTTGCACCAGGAATTCTATTAAAGATTAGTACCTAAATTGGCACATATGTTCATTAACTTAACGATTTCTGCCAACAAAAATGAAGGCTCCGTGGAATGTTAATGGAAATTTATTGTGATTCTCTGCTATTTTCTGGCATTTATTAGAACTGTCCACTGGCTGTAGAGTTTTTTTTTTGTTGTTGATTAAATGCCACACTTTTAATTGACTAATCAGTTCATAAATTGATTCAATGTAAATCTTCACATTATCAGAAGCTCAATATAGGCTGCTTCTTAGAATTTAATAACTAGATTTTGCTGCTTTTTAGAAAGCAGACCTGCGCTGCCCTGCTTCCCCCCCCCCACATACAGGAAGAGGTGTTTATTCAAACTCCCAAAACAGGTCTCCAGAAAGCACCCCCATTGCATACAACTCGATTCTGAGCTCAGTACGGCTAAAGTCACTGAGTAACCAAGTTCAATGGCCACAGACAAAGCCCAGAAAGCCACCCACAGAACTGGGCACATTGCTACAGCAACACCCAAGTCCTCCTCAGGAAAAGATTAAGTAGGCGACACTGGTGCAGCCCTTCATGAGAGGCTAGGTTGCCTCCCTGTGAGTAGTCTAGCTGACTGGCATTGTGCCTATCTCCCCTCTATGTGTCCTTGGATCCGGAGGAGGTGGACTCCACTGCTTCCTCCTTGCTAACTGAAGCCTCCTGTCTAACTTGCTGCAACTATGATTCACTTCAGTTTCACCGTTGCTCGTCTGATCGACTCAGCTGAGGCTTCTCAGTCAGGCTAGTATTATCCAAGCCCTGATCCTGACCAACACTCGGCTCTACGTTTTACTCTGCTGATTCAAACTTGTCAGAATATTCATGAACTGGAATGGAGACATGGTAACAAGTTCAGAAAATGAATAGGCATGGCAACAGATCAGCCAATGGGCACTGTTTGGAAACAGAAACTTAAGCAAGAAATCTGGGGGTGGCTTAGCTGTGCTAAACCGAAACCGAAACTCATCTCAACTGTTCTCTCCTCTGCCTGTGTTTTGCCTGTAACTACTACCATGTTGGAAAAATCTATTCTTGGTATTGTATATATTACTTCATGTGTTCTAGAGTATATAAAGAGAAGTAAATGAATCCTGCTGAATCAGTTATCTGTGTGTGCTTTCTGGATTTGATTATTGCTGCAACAAACTCTGACAAAACTCATTCCACTCCTCTGAACTCATGTCCGGAGACTCATGTCATGTTTGGGGGAGGATCCATGACAAGAGCCATCCTAGCTTCTGTAACTATGTCACAAAAAAGTTAAGGTGGCAGCCATGTCTGTTGCATCAGTCCCTCAATGGCCACCATCTTAATTTTTCGTCCCTCTCTCCAGATGCCCCCAATCCCATTGGCATGCATCCCAGAAAGGACAGGGAGCTTTTTCCACAGGAGATAAATAAACAAAGCTAGTATCTATTTATCTATACGCTTTGCAGTTTTGATTTTTCAGTCCGGCAAATTTTCCTACTGAATTTTTAATTAAACAATCCATAGCAAAATTCTGTAGAGCAGCTTAGGGAGGCAGCTGGGCAGGAGTTGTATTTATGTTTTAAAACATATAAGATAGCCAAGAGGTCTCTTCCAACTTCATTTAATTTATATCAAAGACTGACAGATTTCCAAAAGCATCAGGCTCCTGCAGATCAGAGTCTTCCCTTTTGGGTTTTTTTTAAGTTTGGAAGAAAGATGAATAAGCCTCTTTAACATCTCGTGTGTTTTAGAAATTAAGTGCAACCCTGTTCTGTCCCACCAAGGAACAGGAAAAAGGGAAGTAAATTTTCTAGCTAGTAAGAGTCATCCTCTTAGGAATCTGCTGAGAACATCCATTCAAATTTGCTTCCAGCAGGATCTTAGCAGAATTATTTTTAATCCGTGCTCCTAACATTGTAAACAAATAGAAATGGCACTTAGATGCAATAACTTTATTAGAATTAGCTGAGATCTGTCTATTGTCTATGGAAATATATTAAACTCACTCCTAAACATTCATTAAATGAATAGGTACCAAGCAGACCTATTGATTTCTAATATTACATAATAATACAACCACATGAGAATCTCTGTTTTTTTTAAAGACTGACATTTGAATTGAACATCAGCAGCTCATTTCTAAAACCTCATCTCCCTCAGTCTTTTTGGCCTGATTCCCAGTTATAGGTTTAAGGATTAAGTTTAACATTTGAACATGATCAAAACAGAAAAGGAAAACTTCAGGCACTCTGTGGACTTAGCTGATATTTCATTATCACTGATCAATACTGCCTGCCATTTATGGAGTTTATTTTCGCCTCTTTCAAATGTCAGGTGTTTTTATTTATGGTGCTCTCTATCCATCTTAACAGTGATAGGTGGCATACATCTTGTCCATTTAACTCGCTTATTTAAAAGGCCATTTCTTCAATATATATGTCAGAGTTTGTTGCAGAAAATCATTTCCAAAAAGCACACAGAGATAAACTGATTCAGCTGGATTCATTAACTTCTTTATATACATAATAACAAATGAGTATTTACAATAACAGTAGCAGAGTTCTTCTTTAATGTACCAGCAGTTACAAGCAGTTTCTAGTTCAGAGTTCAGAGCAGACAGAGTACAGAGTGGACTGAGCCACGCCCAGCCTTCTAGCTTAAGTCTCAGTTTCAATTCTCTGCAAAGACTCAGATGTGCTTAGCTCTCATTGGCTGACTTAGTTGCTATGCATATGTGTGTGTGTGTGTGTGTAGAGCACTTTTTGCTGATAAATGCAACTAAATATATATAAAACTAAATGACAAAAACCAAACCCGTAGATGTTAAAGCTTATGTACCATTGGGATTGAAACATTAATAACAGCCAAAATACTGTTGGAGATAAGCAATGGTAAATAGGAAACATCTATCATTTAGGGTAATTCAATTCTCTAGGCTGGTGTTTCTCAACCTTGGCAACTTTAAGATGTGTGGACTTCAACTCCCAGAATTCTCCATCCAACATGGAATCACATGATGTATCTTAAGGTTGCCAAGGTTGACAAGTACTGCTCAAAGCAGAGAAACTATTGCTGGACAAATGGATATGACACTACTGAACAGGCACCATAATAACTTTGGTATGTCCAGTGCTCATCATGGTTTTACTCTAGTTGCTATGGCCAGAATAAAATATATTTTGTCCCTCCCCACTATCTTATAGCAATAGCACTTAGACTTATATACCACTCCATAGTGCTTTACAGCCCTCTCTAAGTGGTTTACCAATGTCAGAATATTTCCCCCCAACAATCTGGCTCTTCCTTTTGCAGAACTCGGAAGGATGGAAGACATGGAGGAAGCCAGATTCACTTAACAATTGCATGATTCAGTTTAACACCTGTAGCAAAAAAAGTTGTAAAATTGGGTGCAACTCATTTAACAATCACATCCTTTCGTGATGGTAGTTCAGATCTCAATTGTGGAGGCATGTCAAAGATTATCTGTATGTTGTTAGCAAAAAGGGATCCCTTTTGGGGTACATTTTTCTCTATAGGTACTGAAATATCTGTGTGTGTGTGTGTGTGTGTGTGTGTGTGTGAGAGAGAGAGAGAGAGAGAGAGAGAGAGAGAGAGAGAGAGAGAGAGAGAGAGGGCTTTTGGCATGCATTATGTGTGTTTTTATCTCTCTGTGTATATCTGTGATGCACATAAAAAGGGTGGAGTTTTGGATCATGGACTATGGTGGTTTTTTGACCATGTGTCCCACCTGACATCCTTACCTGAGTCCAACAATTGGCCATCCTTCTATCCAATTGAATACCTTTAAACAATGCTGACTGTCTAACCCTAAGTCTGAGTAGTAAACAGAGAATTGCTCTGTTGCTCAGCATCAACAGAATTTTCTGTTCTTGTTTCCTTATTATGGAGACTTGAAACAGAATGCAAGTAAAACACACAAATATATGCAGATTTAATTAATTTTTGTTATGTGTTCATTGCGACAAATAGGTCTTTTAAACACTTACTTTGTATTATTTTCAAGCCTACTATGCACAGCTCTTTCCCACAGTCATTAACAAATAGAAACATTTTCTCAACTGTGAATGTAAATAACAATTTACTACATCCTTCAAAACTGCAGTCATAAAACCAGATACTGCAGTAAATAAGCTCTCTACATAAGCATTCTCTTCCATAAAGAGGAGTTGCTAACTAAGAGGAAAAAATGGTGGTGGAAGAGTCAGCATTGGGGAGAAATTTGTGTGATGGAATAACTTAATGGAGTAGAAAACTCAGAGATGGAAGTGATGATGCAAGAGGTCAAGAAACCTGATGAACTTCAGTAAGGGACCTCCAGCCACACAGCCCCAGGCAGACTTCAATCCTCTTCTGATCATAACTGCTAAAATTGGACAGTCTGCTGAATTTATGGGAAACAGATGAAAATGGCAGCATAGGCCTGAAAAGAGAAGCCCACAAAAAAGATTAAAATGAAGCTTTTTGTCACAAAAATGTGGTCCATACTTGATCAGGTAAGCCCATAAAACTAGGACAAGATGACACAAAATAATGTAGGTAGAAGATTAGTTTTTTAGTCCAGTTGATGACTTTCAGTCACTCCTGGACTCTACTGTAGAAAGTTAGCACCCACCCCACTCCTACAAGAATGAAATATTTTGAAGAGTATTTAAAAAGGCAGGATAAAATATTTCCCCTAAAAGAGAAATAAAAATCTTAAGGGAGACAGAAACTCAGCCCCAGCTCCCTGCCCCAGCAGATATTTGGTGTCCATTAAGAAAGACTGGGCCATCCTATCTATAAGACAAAAGACCTTCAACTTTGTATTTGTTTATTTGTCAAGCATATATGATTATAAGCAAAGTATAAACAGTAAAACATGATTGAATATATATGTAACTTCAGGGTGATGGGATTAAGACATGATCCTCCAGGACATAATAGGATTATCTAGCAGAAGACACAGAGCCCAATGCATTGCAATCTCCTAAGGACATTGCATCACCCAGCAACTATCTCAGACAAACCTGACCCCACATGGTCCCATGGGAGTCTGACAACAGCCAATAGAATACATGTTCTTGCACAGGAACAGGAAGTTCAAGTGCAAAGCCCAAGAGAAGGTATAAAAGCCACCCTCTCTCAGTTCCATGAGGTCAGCTACCCAGAATCACGTGCGCTGGGTGGTTCTGCTTCATCAATAAATGGACCCTCTTTCCAATCAGCCTCCAGCCTCCATTTTGTCTCCAGTGCCTTTCTCCCAGCTTGGAACTGAACGAGGTGGATAGTTCTTCCAACACTACATTTATCTTGTTCTTCCCACCTTCCAAGTTATGATCCTTCTGAGTTACTTATTTCTTGCATCCTGTGCTGATTCCCAGCTGTACAGTTGATGGCAGGTGACTTGGATATGTTGGAAAGCTGATGTGATGCATGAAAACAATAAATGTGCCTACCTCCTCCATTCTGAGTAACAACCACTCATTTTGGCTCAGGCAAGCAAGTAGAGATAAGGACTGTTTTATCTTAATCTAAACCAAGTGAACCACATTATTGTTTATCATGATAGGCGAACTCAACCATCATAGTTCACAAATAAAATGATGGGGTTTCGCAGCATTAGGTAACATCTGCTCTTCCAACATCTATTTTGCAATTTCTCAAGATCCTTCCACTCATGTTGGACAATATGATTTCCTCTTAATCTTCCCAACCTCTGATGGCAGAGTAATTTTGTTTTTAGTTGATTCTTGTGATGGAATGTAGTGAAGAGGTGGATCTCCAGGAGGGAAGGAATCAGAGGTGAGTTTCAGCAGATTCTGACCAGTTCTGGAGAACCAGTAGCGGAAATTTCGATTTCTTCAGAGAACTGATTGCGGAAATTTTGAGTAGTTCAGAGAACTGGTAAATACCACCTCTGGCCCCACCCCCTGACTCTGACTACTGCCCAGGAAACCAAATAGGAACAATTAGAATATAGTAATGATGGCGAACCTTTTTCGGCTCATGTGCCAAAAGGGTGCGTGCGTGATAGCGTGCACGCACATGCCCACACCCATAATGCAATGCCCTCTCCCTGCGATGCACACCCCCTGCTGCCCCCATACATGCGCACAACCCCATGCGCTGCTCCCCACATGCATGCACACAGGCCTCACTGAAGCTTCCAGACTTCCAGTAGGCCCGTTGGGCTGTTTTTCGCTCTCCCCAGGGTTCAGGAAAGCCTTCTGAAGCCTGGAGATGGCAAAAAATGGCCCAATGGGCCAATCCGAAGTTCGGAAATGAAATGGAAGTGGAGATGCCGTAATACTTACCTTCAGATAGTTGCAACCAGGCCATGCACACGTTGGCCCATTTCTTCTGCAGCCGGCAAAGCTTTCCTGAAGGCCTCTGTAGCCGATAACAGAGCTCCGGATTGATCCGGAGCTCTCTTATCAGCTGTAGAGGCCTTTCCTAAAGGCCTTTCCTGAAGGCCTCTCTAGCCAATAACAGATAACAGCTACTAAGAGTGAGTCTGTTATCGGCTGCAGAGGCCTTCAGGAAAGCCTTGCCGGCTGCAGAAGAAATGGGCCGAGGTGTGGGAGGCCTGGCTGCAACTGTCGAAAGCCAAAGAAGTTCCTGATGTCCTCTGACAGCGAAAAGGAGGCTGAGGGTGAGCACACAAGTGAACTTCTGGTTGGCCCATTGGGCCGTTTTCACCATCCCCAGGATTCAGGAGTCTTTCCTGAAGCCTGAAGAGAGTGAAAATGGCCGAAAGGAAGCCCAAAAATCAGCTAGCCAGTGCGCGCATGCGCACTGCAGCTGACATAGGGCAATGCCTTGCGTGCCCTCGGATATGGTTCCTCGTGCCACCTGTGGTACGCGTGCCATAGGTTCGCCATCACTGGAATACAAATTCTAATCAAATAACCCCACCAGGCATCTCAATCTCAAAGGTCCAAAAGGGTATAAAAATCACTCTACTCTCCATGCCAGGCTGTCAGCTGTCCCAGAACTGGTGCCGAGTCACTTCGCTTCTGATTTCTAAATAAATAGAGACCTCCTTTCCCACAGCCTGCCTCCAAATTCATTGGCTCATGTGTCTTTATCCCAGCTTGGAATAGGACTAGATTTTACTTCCAACACTTAGAAGCTCTGTCCTTCTATATACATGGATAGTAGAGCTTTTCACACATTCCTTTCGCTAGCCATACATCCCGCTTTATAAACCATGGTAGTAAAGAGCTACAAATTCATACTTAAAAAGAAAAAAAAGACCATATTGGTTTAATAATGGTCCAACTATTTATGCCATTAGACCACTGTGATTATGACAAGGATGTCAACCCATCCTTGTATCTTGCTTATGCATATAACATCAGTAGAATAACAAAGGAATTACACCGATGGCTAGAAATGGATCATGTGTATTGATTGCAAATCCAAGCAAGTTACTGCTCCCCTACAGAAAGGCCTCTTTCAAAACTCATCCTACTCCCTGCAAAACACCTTATGATATTAATCATGCCATTCCACCGATTGGAAATAAGAAATATGCCACTTTTCTTGAGAAAATTAAATTTTTGACATTTGAAATAATATATTTACCGAAGACGTTGGAGAAAAGCTGTCACTGGAGCTATTTTTCTGTACGTTAAAAGGCATGCTTTAGTGTAAAAAATTGGTTTTGTCTCCAGTGCCACAAAGCGTGGCCAACATTGATTCTATTTAACATTTTATCAGCTGAACTAGAGAAGAGATATTAGTTCTTTGACTACCAGCCAAAGGTCGTGTAGCTAATGCTGACCTCTGTCAAATGTTACACATTGTACAGGAAGGATTGACAATTATTGTTCTACTGTATTTTGCCAGACACCAGGGGTCATAGCAATGGAATTGTTATGTTGTACCACAGAAATCATTCAAAGCTTGTTTGCCTGTACTGTACGCAAAGTTGCTAAGGTCAAATGCAGTGGCTGTGTAAATTTGGGCTGAAAATGGTAAGGATTTGTGGGCCAATTGGTTCTGCTGGATGGATTTTTAGCAGGATCTCTTCCTTCCTTCCTTCCTTCCTTCCTTCCTTCCTTCCTTCCTTCCTTCCTTCCTTCCTTCCTTCCTTCCTTCCTTCCTTCCTTCATCCCTCCCTCCCTCCCTCCCTCCCTCCCTCCTGTGAGTCTGCATTTTCATTTCCCCCACTTATGACTGTTGCAGCATTCCCATGGTCCCGTGATCCAAATTCATATGCTTGGCAACTGATTCATACCTATGACAGTTGTAATGTCCCGGGGTTATGTGATCCCTTTTGCGACTTTCTAACAAGCAAAGTCAATGGGGAAGCCAGATTCACTCAATAACCATGTTACTTACTTAACAACTGCAGTGATTCACTTAACAACTGTGGCAAGAAAAATGGGGCAAAGCTTACTTAACAAATGTGTTGCTTATCTACAGAAATTTTAGTTTCAATTGTGGTCATAATACAAAACTACCTGTATATTTATATGTGGGACAGAGGTGGGTTCCTCCCAGTTCGCACTGGTTCTATAGAACCAGTAGCAAACCGCTGGTGATGTCACGGAGCCAGTTCTGTCGGTGCCGGTCCATGGACTCCGCCATCTTTTTTTGGATTTTTTTTTTTGGAATTTGTTTGCTGATTTTTTTTTCATCTGCGCATGCGCAGAAGCCAAGTTCCCGGCACTATGCATGCACCGCTATCTTGTTTTTGGCTTTTTTTAAACTTTTTTTAAATTTTCAGCACTGCACATGCTCAGCCACACTGCGCGGGGAGGAAGCGAACCGGCGGCGAGGTAAGTTAGAACCCACCCCTGATGTGGGACATCTATATACATATCACAGAAATGCGGGTTAAACTGTTGGAGGAACTTCTAGGACATGGAGATTCTACTTGTTACTTGAACATGCAAAGAACCGCAAGTTATGAAGTAAAAATAAAAGGAAGCGGAATAGAAAGGAATTAAAATAGATAATAAAAGCATCTGCTAAGAACAATAGTCCCCAACTAACTGATAGAAGAAAGCTCTTCAGCGTATCACAAAGAGCCCCTGTGCTATTTTTGAAGCAGCTTAATTACTACTTAGGGAGGGGGAGCACCCCCTAAAGAAAACCATCTCTCTTTTGTAATGCAATGTGTTTTCTTCTGTGCCCATGTTCAAAATAACAGGCTGCTCTGAGATAAATGCATTTTAATTAATGCTAATTTTACTCCGTGTCAGAGTGAGATCATAAAGAGAGCTTTCTTATTTTAAACCCACATCATTTAGAATACATACCATAATAGTTTATCAATAAGACTCACCAAATACAAGATGAAATGCAGTAGCGTTAAGCTGTAAACATTGACCAGCAATTTAAAGTTATAACGTATGTAACAAGCTATATAACCAGCCAAGATTACTGAACCCTGCATGTCCTTGTAGCTAAGCTGTCAGTAAATATTATATCAGACACACATATTTAAGCTGGTGCAATTAAACTTAAAAAAACACTTAATCAACACACTGTTACCACTGGATGAAAAACAAAAACTAACAGCAATTATCTCTTTAAGATACATAGTAGAGGGAATGAGAATACCCCAAGTAAAAGTGGTGTCAGAAAATCAGATGACTTCATGGCTCACCACTCAACTGAGAAAGAAAACAACCAGCTTTGGTAATTAAAATTGCAGTGACTCAAGTTGTTCTGAAAGCTGAACATCAGAATGTTTTCTTTACTTTTAGGCAACAGCATCATGATATATGGAGTACAGACATTTATTTTTATTTATTTATTTATTTATTTTTGTCAAGTACGTGTTGGTAATATACATAGATATAACATTGTTTATATACATAAAATGAGTACTGATAAGAGGGAACATTAGGACAGGGACGGTAGGCACGCTGGTGCACTTATGCACGCCCCTGACTGACCTCTTAGGAATCGGGTGAGGTCAACAGTGGACAGTCTTAGGGTAAAGTTTTGGGGGTTTGGTGACGAAACCACAATGTCAGGTAGTGAGTTCCAGGCATTTACCACTCTGTTGCTAAAGTCGTATTTTCTACAGTCAAGTTTGGAGCGGTTCACTTTGAGTTTGTATCTGTTGTGTGCTCGTGTATTGTTGTGGTTGAAGCTGAAGTAGTCGTTGACAGGAAGGACGTTGAGCAGATAATTTTATGAGCTATGATTAGGTCGTGCCGAAGGCGACGTAGTTCTAAGCTTTCTAAGCCCAGGATTTCAAGTCTGGTTGCGTAAGGTATTCTGTTGCGAGTAGAGGAGTGGAGGACTCTTCTTGTAAAGTATCTCTGGACACTTTCTAATGTATTTATGTCTGATATGTGGTGTGGGTTCCAGACAGATGAGCTGTATTCAAGGATTGGTCTGGCGAATGTTTTGTATGCTCTGGTTAGTAGTGTGATATTACCGGAGAAGAAGCTACGTAAGATTAGGTTAACAGTTCTTGAAGCCTTTTTGGCGATGTTGTTGCATTCTGGAATATGTTGTGGAATAGCAATTCTTGAAACCATATCATTTCTGCAGGATATAATCTGGATCGGTCACTGGGACCAGAGATTTAGTCTTCAGACCTTTTGAACATGTGCTGGAGCCCATCTTCAGGGAAATTATCTCTCACCAGAATGTGTGATTTGAGCTATTCTATGCATAGTATTTTGAAGGGATGTAGTGGCTCAGTGGCTATGATGCTGAACTTGTTGATCAGAAGTTCAGCAGTTCAGCGGTTCGAATCCCTAGCGCCGCATAACGAAGTGAGCTCCCATTACTTGTCCCAGCTTCTGCCAGCCTAGCTTGAAAGCACGTAAAAAAATGCAAGTAGAAAAATAGGGACCACTTTGTTGGGAAGGTAACAGCACTCTGTGCGCCTTCGGTGCTGAGTCATGCCGGCCACATGACCATGGAGACGTCTTTGGACAGAGCTGGCTCTAGAACCAGAAATGACTAGCACGCATGTGCGGGGGAACCTTTACATTTTACCGTATGCATAGTATTTATGTGGCACCTGGTGGTATGTGGCTTTTTATTTGTTGATTGGGGCTGGTTATTCAGTCATTATCATCAAAACCATAAAAAAGTGAAAGTTAGAATATTTTGTACATTTGACACCCGGAAAAATACGGCATACTTCACTTAATCCTCCAAGGACAGATTGAAGGCAAACGAGGTCCGGGCATAAGAAGAACATCATGGTTTCAAAATCTAAGAGGCTGATTTGGACAAAACTCAACAGCACTTTTTCATGTGTCTGTTGATAAAAATAGGATCGCCAATGTCCAATGACCGATATAGCACAAGAAGAAGAAGAATTAAGTCATTGGCTGTTTTTTCCTTGTGCTGCCAAGACTTTGGCTCCTAAGGACCTGGTAAGCTGGTGGTCAATCAATGATCCTGCTGACTGATCAGGGCCCCCGTTTCCCAGGCTATCTTTGTACCTGCTCGGCCAACAAACTTAGTAGCTGCAAAATTGAATGTATGTTCCTATTCACTGCAATATCATTTCTGTCTGCAGATGGGGTCCTGACTCATTTCAAAGTTTGATTTCATTCAAATCTTCCTGCAATGCCAAGGCAAAAGAATTTTAGCTCAGCCTTCTTTCTGAAGAGGTATTTTCTAAAGCTCTTTGTTAAATAAGCAGGATAAATCAATTGCATTTGTTTTCCATTTATATGTCAACAAGAAAGACATTTTAAAAGGAGACAGAAAAGAAAGCAAATATAGAAAGAAGCAGCTTCCAATCTTTTCAGCAGTTATAAATCCATTTGTATTTTATCCTCTCTGTCTAAAATTAAATCATGGCTCTCTTATTTCTATATTATACTTCTTTTAATGATCAATTCCATAATCACAACTTCATTCTTTCATTTTCAGAAACAAAGTCCTTAAAAAGTTTCCTATCACTGACAAATGTAGATATTGTCTTTTCCTTAATCAATCAAGTCAATTTTGCCACCTGTTGTAAGGAATATCCTTCTGGGTCCGGTTCCAAGTGGGGAAAAAGTCACTGGAAGCATGGTGACTTCTTGGAAAGATGGTTTTAATGGTGGACAGCAGGACCACATGGTCTGAGGTCCTGGGGAAAGGAGGATCACATGCCTCGAAGATGTTGATGAAGAAGAGAAGTGGTGAGATGCTGGGAGTGCCTGAGTTTTATACCCTTTGTTGGGCCCCACCTTAAGAGTTTCCTGTTCCTGTGTAAGAAATGTATCCCATTGGCTGTCAAACTCCCAGGGGGCGGGGGTCTTAGCTAACTTTGTAGGCTTTTGTCTGTGTTCCACCAGGCTTGGCTGATGCAATCTTCCCAGGTGCCATGTGGTGAGTTTCTGTTTGCTAGATGGGTCTGCTTGAAGGGGTAGATCTTTGTTATGTAGAATAGACTGGCCCAGGCTATTAACAATGGTGGTGGGGGGATGAGTGATCTGGGCTCAGGCTTTGATGGTCCATTGACAAAGGTGGGGGCTGCTACGTCCCCTCAGGATGTGCAACTTGCCTAGGAACCTCCCTGATTGGCCAAAATGGGAGCTGCTTGACAGCGGGAGTTTAGAGGCTCCCTATTGGCTGTCGTGTCTGACAGCCGGCTATAAAACAGCTGTGAGACATGGCAGGCGCTGCTGACTGTTTCCTGAGTTGTTATACCTTGTGATTGCTATTGCTCTGTTAGCCTTAATAAAGACTTGTTGTGATTCACGTTCTGGCTCGCCTCAGTTATTGTGCCCTTGCCTTCATAGACTTAACAAGGGCTACTAGGTGCTGAGGTGGCACAGTGGTTAAAGTGCAGCACTGCAGGCTACTTCAGCTGACTGCTAGTTCAGCAGTTCAGCTGTTCAAATCTCACCGGCTCAAGGTTGACTCAGCCTTCCATCCTTCTGAGGTCGGTAAAATGAGGACCCAGATTGTTGGGGGCAATATGCTGAACTCTGTAAACTGCTTAGAGAGGGCTGTAAAGCACTATGAAGTGGTATATAAGTTGCTATTGCTATTGCTATATCGGACATTAATACAATCGAGAGATTCCAGAAATATTTCACAAGAAGAGTCCTCCACTCTGCTGCTCGCAACAGAATATCTTATTCCACCAGACTTGGAATTTGGGGCTTAGATAACTTAGAGCTACGTCGCCTTCGATCTGATCTAAATGTAGTTCATAAAATTATCTGCCACAATTTCCTATCTGTCAATGAATACTTCAGCTTCAACCGCAACAATACACGAGCACGCAATAGATACAAACATAATGTAAACCGCTCAAAACTCGACTGCAGAAAATACGACTTCAGCAACAGAGTGACTAATGCCTGGAATGCACTACCTGACTCTGTGGTTTCTTCCCCAAACCCCAAAAACTTTAACCTTAGACTGTCTACAGTCAACCTCACCCCATTCCTAAGAGGTCTGTAAGGGGCGTGCATAAGCGCACCATCGTGCCTACCGTCCCTGTCTTACTGTCCTATTGTCCAAATTTACCTGTATCTTCTTTGCTTTTGTTTATGTTTATACCATACCTGCTATCTTGTACACATTTTGACAAATAAAATAAATAAAAATAAAATAAATAAAGGTACCACTGTATTTGGAAAAAGTAATTTCCCCACCCATATAGCCTTTGTCCAGATTCTTTTCAAAACTGACAATACCATCAATGGCTGAAATGCAGTCATAGATGCATGGGGAAGTTTGCCATATCTTTTTCAAAATATGACCAAAACCTGCATGGGGAAGTATGCAATAACCTTTCCAAACTTCGACCTTCCCTCTTTTTAATTAGTGTGAAATCAGCCTAGGTGATTATGCAGATATATGCTGTATTTATTGTATGGCTGGCTGATAGGCCTCAACACCTCCGATCTAAATGAAGGCAAGTCATGAAGATAGGTCTTTCTTCTTCACTCCACCTAGTCTGCAGAATAACAATTCGTATTGTTGGTTTGAAAATAATTGTGACATTCTCCATCTGCTGAAATTTTTGCAATATATTAGCTTTAGAGTTGGAATACATAAAACTTCCATAGTTTTTGGCAGAATAACAAAATGCTATGTTTGAAATTAAGAGTATAGGTAGTCTTCGGCTTACAACCATTCATTTAGCAACAATTGATAATGACATTTTAAAAAGTGACTTATGTCTGTTCTTTGCATTTGCAACCATTGCAGCATTCCCATGGTCACGTGATCAAAATTCAGGTGCTTGGCAACCTGCATGTATTTATGTCTGTTGTAGAGCCTGGGGTTATGTAATCAGTCCAGAGGTCAGATTCAGCCGGTTCGAACCGATTTGGGCGAACTGCTAGTAGCAACCTGCAGGTGGGCCTGCCCACCCACCCTGGCGCTACGTTGTCCTATTTCTAAACCGCACGCATGCGCATGCTCACATTTTCGGTGCTGGGTGAACCGGTAGGTAAATTATGTGAATCCCACCTCTGCTAATCACCATTTGCAACCTTCCCAACTGGCTTCTGAAGAGCAAAGTCAATGGAGGAAACCATATTCTGTTCAACAACCTTGCAATGCACTTAGCAACTGCAGTAATTTGTTTAAAACCATGGCAAAAAGATACTAAAATTGGGTGTGACTTGCTTAACAACAATCTTGTTTGGCAACATAAATCCTGACCCTGATTGTAATGCTAGATCAAGGAGAACCTATATTCCCTTTACAGTAAGACAATTTTTTGCCGTTACTCCTTTCTCCTCCCATTATTTATTTAATAGAATAGACGAAGGAATAAATAAAAGGACTGCTTCTTTACACATGCACACACACACACACACACAGAGAGAGAGAGAGAGAGAGAGAGAGAGAGAAGTTTTAAATAACTGTTTCAATAAAGGATGACTGTTTTTCATTATAATTGTCCATACATATGAATGAATCAAATTTATTGCCGTCATTGACTAGTGATTTTGTCCATACATAATCTATGTCTATAAGCAATTCATTCACAAACGCAAGTAACATCAAGCCTTCAATCCACTGAGTAATTGGGGCCATAAATTTCCTTCCCCAGTTGAAGGACTAGTCTCTTAGCAGTAAAACAGCATGGAGGAAACTGCAACGCTGATGAACAAAATGAACTCTGGTACGCTGTAGTTCAACCAAGGGCTGTGCTTAAAATCCAACCCAGGAACATTTCCTAGGTTTAGCTTGGCAGCATCTGTCTGATCCCATGGTCAGTTCAAGACGTTTTGCAAAGTTGAAGTTTATACCGCTGTATAGAGATATTGTGTGTGTGAAGACAGGAAAGAGAGAGCCAATCCTCTGCCCCATATAGATTTTCAAAAGTGGATACCATCCTGCTTCTTAAAATTGTGTTGGTATCTTTCAATGAAAATCTGAATATAAATCAGCCAGAGAAGAAATCTCTAAAGTGGTCCTAAATTGGACTGGATTTACTATGTACAGATCTACTCATATCTTGTTTAAATCAATTGGTTTGTTGAGAAAGCCAGCACTTAATAATTAGATCTCCATATCAAGTTCTATTTGCCTAACTGTTGAACACTAGTCTGTTTCAAGTAATGACAAGTGGAATATGTGATGAACAATATTATATTTCCGTTGAGTTTTACAACCAAAAATGTAGGTGGTGATCTAAAATCCAGAAGACTGTGAGTTCCAGTCTTGCCTTAGCTATGAAAGCCGGCTGGCTTATTCGGGCCAATTACTAAGAGACTTAGATATGAAAACTGGCTTGGTGACTTTGAGCCAGTCACCAAGAGACTGAATTCTAGTCCCACTTTATGCATAAAAGTCAGCTGGGTGACTTTAGGCCAATCACTAGAAGACTGGAAGTTCCAATCCCATCTTAGTGCGATGACCCGGGATGAGGCACAGAAGCAACACAGTCAGAGAACAGTTCTAACTCCCCTTTATTGCTCCAACTTTTCCCCAAACATCCCCATGTTTACTGCAAGTCCTGGAGCAAAACTCTCACATGTACCTCCGACAGCCTCTGGCTGTGAGTAGTCCAGCAAGCAAAGTTAGCAAGGCAGCAACCAAGGCAAGAAGTCCAGTAAGCAAAGTTAGCAAGGCAGCAACCAAGGTAAGAAGTCCAGCGAGGCAGGCAAACTGGGCAAGGCACACAAGACAAAGCACAGCAAAATTCAGACATTGGCAACTGTATGTGAGGCTCCATGGATTCAATGCTTGTTCCTGATAAACGCCTCTCTCAACAGCATCTCTTTAAATCTCATTCCCCAGGTGAGCCTTGTGAAGAGGGGTGGGGTGCCCTCCTCCCGAGTTGCTGGGGTGCCCTGCACTGATCCTGCCTCCTCTGCATTCTATGTGCTTAGGAATTGGGGTGGGGGAAGTAATTGCTTGTTGTTGGAGCTCCATCGCTCCTCTGCTATGCTTCCTGCCCTCTCCTCCCCCCTCTCCTGGTCCTCCTGCACCCCCTCCCTCACTGGCGAGCCTTCCCAGGCCCGAAGGACCCGGGACTGCCTTGTCCTGCTCCTCCAGTCATTCCTCTATTGGCCCTAGCTCGGTCTTGTCCTCCTCCTCAGACTCAGGCTCCAACAGGCCATGACACTTAGGTATCAAAATTGGCTGGATGATTTGAGTCAATCACCAAGAGACTGTGAGTTCTAGTCATGCTTTAGGCATGAAAACTGATTGGGTGACTTTGGGCCAGTCACTCTCTCCCACCCCAACCATTCTCACACGTTATTGTGGGGAAAATAGGAGCAGTAAGTCATACCTGTATGTTTGCTGGCCTGCATTACTTATAAAGCAATAAAGACAGGATAAAAATCTAATAATAAAAAAAATCTAAAAAATAAAATATTGAGGATGAGAAGCAAATCAGACGTATAGTGGCTGGATGTTAAGCCTTTAGCTGTTGGATTTTAAAAAAATCTGATAAAAAGGCATCTGCAAAAATTCTTTTTAACATCTGTAAGGCCTCACCAATGGACAGCAGAGTGCCTCAAAACACTTCCAGCTTCTTGGTGGAGGTGGAAAAATAGCACTAATAGAGAATTCAGGAGTATGTCTAACCAGGAAGGCATTGTGCATGTTTTCCATTGATTACATTTAAAAAGACATCTCAAGTTACTGTGTCTTCACCTTCTTTATGGTGCATTTTGTTTTAAGCTAACCAGAAGTGCCCCCACCCCCCCACCCAGGACCTATTAATGAAGATGGTTTAATGCCTATGCATTATTATAATGGACTCCTTTGTTCTACACTTTTTCTCTGTGTCATAGACTAAGTCATTAATCAATGGGTGCTGAAAAATAATTGTCTAGTTCTTTACAATCACCCATTGTTGAAACATTTGGAATTTTCAGATAAAGATGTTCTGTCTACTCAGGGGAAAAAAATGTAGTTTAAGATTACCCTTCATGGAAGTGTGGGCATATTGTTAGAAATGCAAAGCAGATGACCTGGTTTTAATGTGTTTTAGAGCTCTGTTGTTCAATTGCCTATTCAAATTGAGCTGGAAAAGTCGACTTCATTAATGTCATGAAATAATGATTTTGTATGTTATTTTATTGTACTGGCACATTAATTAAAGGGGGGAAGCATCACCGAATTCTACAGTGTTTAAAAATAGAAGGATAAGATCTTTTCTCTGTTGTGGGTATTTTTTTTAATTGCAATGATAATAATGCTTGTGATAATAACTTTTAGCTGCATTTTGATAATGAACCTATGCAGTGTTAAGCACACCTAAATCTATTGTAAACAAAACACTCATGTGTCTGATTCTGACTAGGAAAGCAGCTTTTAGGAGCTTTTAAAGAGCACATTGAGGTCTTTGCCTGCAATCCAAGCTCGAAACACAAGGGATATCTTTCTGAATGATTACAATGCAGTTGGGAACACATGGCTACACAATGCCATTTAGTGTCCAGGCAAAACTGTTTCCTTTACAGCTTGCAGTACTGAAAGTGCAGAGTGTACAAAAAAAAAATCTGTTTTAATAGAGAATTGACTGGGAACGCAAGCAAATGTTGCTCTAAATGTGACAAAACTCCAATAGAAATGTCTGCCTCCACAACTCTTTTCCTTCCTTTTCTGAAGGCATAATTCCAATTTAGCTTCTAATTGGGGAACTGGATCTGTGCTCTAAATTGTCCTTTTATTAAACTGCCTAAAATAATTAGCACTTACGTATAGGCATTATGGACTTATGACCACAATTGGGGCCAGAATTTCTAAGAGGCTAAGCAAGGCAATTCCTAAGTGGGTCGCACCACACTTTATCTTTTTTTTGCCAGTCACTGTAGTTGTCAAATGAATCACACATTTGTGAAGTAAATCGGGCTTACCTCGTTGACTTTGATTATTGGGAAGGTTGCAAATAGTGATTACATGATCTTGGGACACCACAACTGTCATAAACACACGTAGGTTGCCAAGTGCCTGAATTTTGATCATTTGGCTGTGGGGATCAGGGGTGGGTTCCTCCCGGTTCGGACCGGTTCACCCCAACTGGTAGCGACCCGCTGGTGATGTCACGATGATGTCACCAAACCAGATCGGTCGGTGCTGATCCATGGGCGCCACCATCTTTTTTTAAAAAAATTGTTTTGCATTTTTCCAGGTTTTTTCTTCTGCGCATGCGCAGAAGCCAAGTTCCCGGCACTGCGCATGCGTCAACATCTTGTTTTCGGCTTTTTTCTTTTTGATTTTTTTAAATTTTTTGGCACTGCCCCGGCCACTCACTCACTCCTCACCGCCTAAGCTGCCTTCCCAGTTCCCACATGATGCCTGCCCTGCGTCCCAACTGAGCTGCCTCCTTCTGCCTACAAGTAAGTCGTGGTTGCACTAGCCCCTGCCCCATCCCCGGAGCTTGTTACGCCCCCCACTGTCCCCACCAAGCTTGTGTGGCTGGCCAAGGCCTGGCATGGCTCCATTCCAGGCCGCGCTGCCTGCAGCATAGCTTGCCGTGGGCCCCCACTGTCCCCACCGGACTCACGACCTTACCTTCCTCCCATGGCTGGTGGCAGAGGGGAAGGTATGCCAGCCCCCATGAGGAACCAACACATTCCATTCCATGCCATTCCTTAATTAGTCACAAGACTAATCTTGTGACTAGAAACCTCCTTTTCTTCCTAAGATGACTCAGTTTCCTATAAATGCAAGGATATCATAAATTTACTGTCTTTACAATTTCAGAAGGTAAGTCATTCCACTGCTTAATTGTTCTCACTGTTAGGAAATTTCTCCTTAGTTCCAGATTCTTCTTTCTTTGTTTAGTTCCCATCCATTGCTTCTTGTCCTGCCCTCTGATGCCTTGGAAAATAAGTTCTTTGTGGCAGCCCCTCAAATTTTGGAACACCGCTATCACTCCCAGTCTTTCTTTTCACTAGATTAGACATACTCAGTTCCTGCAACCATTCTTAATATGTTTTAACCTCCAGCCCCATAATCATCTTCGTTGCTCTTTTCTGCACTCTTTCCAGGTCTCAACATGTTTTTTTATAACATGGCGACCAAAACTGGATGCAGTTTTCTACTTAAGAGAAAAGAGAGAAAAGAAATTTTCTTCAGAGGAGCCCACTTTTCAGATGCCCACTTTTGATGGTCTGGCCGCGATCCAGCCATCTGTGAACAAGTGAAGCTTATAAACCCAAAGCTGGATCATTGTCAGGATTCTAGTTCTGCTTGGAGAAGGAAAAAATCTAATAGTATTCCAGCTTTGCATATGGACAGGTTTGATGGGTTGCAAATGCACAGCTGTAGTGCCATCAAAACTGGCTCCTGTTTGTCTAGGCTTGCCCAAGCAAAGTAAGTAGCGGAGTCTGCAAGGAGCCATTGGTCAAAACCATCCACCATGCAGGGATTAGAGAGTAGTTTCCTGCCAGATGGCGATTTTCAGTAGTGCATCAAGTTTGTTAGTATCTTTTTGGAATGTCTGGGAAAGTTAAGATCAGTATTTTTTATTTATTCTAGATTTCTAACCTTTTAAAAACGTTAAAGGTTTTGCTGGGTGGTAAAAGGGAAGCTGAAGATGACCTATCCATTGGGAGTGTTGATAAAACTATGATGAAAGTTACATATCCTTTCCTTGCAATGTTTTGGTTTCAGGAGAAGAACATCCTCGATGTGTCATTTGTCAGTAAACTCTGTCTGCTGAGAATATGACGCCAAGCAAATGAAAACAACATCTGGAATCAAATCATGCAGACCAGGGGTGGGATTCATATAATTTACCCACCGGTTCACCCAGCAGCACCAAAAATGTGAGGGCACTCGTGCACACACTTCGCTCGCACATGCCTCATTTGCATATGTGTAAAACCTTTCACGCATATGCATGACTCACACGTGCTGCTTGAAAACATGGCAGCACTCAAAGACCGCCCTCAGTCTCAGCGCTGGTGAGCTGAGCCAAACAACACGTATCAGCTGAGCTAAAAAATGGAATATAGGACAGAGAACTGCGGGGGCAGGAGGAAGGGGCCAATCAGAGATGGTATTTGCTGGTTTTCCAAACTGGTCAAAATGGCCACTACCGATTCGCCCGAACTGGTTTGAATCGGCTGAATACCACCTCTGATGCAGACCTAGCTAACAGATCTCGAGATTATTATTATTTGTTTGTTTCAAGAAAGAACTGAATTGAAGACAAAAAAAGTGAGTCTAGTTAAATAAACTGACCCTTCTTTCAAAACCAGGTCTTAAATTCTAATCAAAGTCAATACTGGCTGGAACAACTCAACCACCCTCCACCCTCCACAACTTGAGAAAATATTAAGTCTTCATACAGATAATTGATATCAACATCATCATCATCGGAATCATACAAACCATTATTTTTAGGAGTTAACAGCATCACAGTTTGAGAATCCTTGAGTTAACTGATAGGTTATGCCTTCCTTAACATAATTAGAATTCAGCTGATCCAGATGCTGGGAAACCTGATTTTGAATCCAGATAAAAAAGATTCAAATCATAAACTCCAGCATTATCCTTCCTTCAAAGTATAGCTTTGCTTTCAGTTCAGACCAACTGATGCTGATCAGCAAAAAGCAACTTATATATTCAAATTTGTCTGGAAAAAATGCTTAAAGTAATACCCCAAATTTATCATGTGAAGTGTTAATACTACTTTATAATGCCTTGGTAAGGCCACACTTGGAATACTGCATTCCAGCGGTGGGTTGGTCCCGGTTTGGCCCGGTTGTGCGAACCAGTAGTGGTGATGGCGGGAGGCTCTGCCGAGGACACTTCTGTGCAGAAGCGTCTTGCGTGCACGCCAGGGGTGAAATGCTCCTGGTTCGGGCGTGCCTGCCGGTCGTCAGAGAGCCGGTTACGAAGGCAGCGTGAGGCTCCGCTCACAAACCTGGACGCCGCCATTTGGGTTCTTTTATCCTTTGCGCATGGGTAAAGCGTTCTGTGCATGCGCAGAGGGTAAAAGAACCCAAATGGCAGCGTTCGGATGGGTAGGCGGAGCCTCATGCTGCCTTTGTGACCGGCTCTCTGATGACCGATAGGCACACCCGAACTGGGAGCATTTCACCCCTGGACTGTGCGCACTTGAACCAGTAGCAACAGCATTTAGAACCCACCACTGCTGCATTTAGTTTTGATCACCATGATGTAAAAAAGATGTGAAGACTCTAGAAAGAGTGCAGAGAAGAGCAACAAAGAGGATTAGGGGACTGGATGCTAAAACATACGTATGGAGAATGGTTGCAGGAACTGAGTCTAGTTTAATGAAAGAAGGACTGAGGGCGACATGATAGCAGTGTTCCAATATCTCAGGGGCTGCCACAAACAAGAGGGAGTCAAGCTATTCCTCCGAAGCACCTGAGGGTAGAACAAGAAGTAATGGGTAGAAACTAATCAAGGAGAGAAGCAACTTAGAACTAAGGAGAAATTTCCTGACAGTTAGAACAATTAATCAGTGGAACAACTTGCCTCCAGAAGTTTTGAATGCTCCAACACTGGAAGTTTTTAAGAAGATGTTGGATAACCACTTGTCTGAAGTGGTATAGGGTTTCCTGCCTAAGCAGGTCCTTTCCAACTCCGTTATTCTATTCTATACTAATATGATGATCCCAGTGATGGCATCTCCCAATATTTTGTCTCCAACTTTGCATAGGAAAGAAAAAATGTAGTTCTAAGTCACCTAGTGTGTTCTTGTGGCTGAGGAAAGGTGTTGGATTGAACATTAATCCACCACCTTAACTGGCTCTCTATGTATTAGAGATAAAAATCTCTAACTTTGCAACGTCTTATGTCCTACTGACTACAAGGGATCAGTAGGAGACAGAAACAAGGATTCTTGTAGATGGAAACCTTAGATTTTTTTTGTTTGAAATTTAAAGAAATGAAAATTTAATTAATTAATTATATTTAGGAGCTGCTAATCTCCCTTATGGAGGGATTTATTTGGCTTTTGATGATTAGGCTTCTTTATGATGATAGAAGTATAGTTTGTTGTGGCTTATTCCAGTTCAAAGGTTCATTAATTGTTTAGGTTTTTACCTGTGTGGAAGAAAATTGGGTGCTACCTTTTTCTGTACTTATTTCTCCCTTTTGTCTGCACTCCCCATTTTTAATTTTTCTCTAATCTTCTCCCTTTTTAAATTTTATGTCCTTTTTTTTTTGATAAATATCTATTGGGATTCTCAGTCATCCAGGTCATGGTTGTCCTAAATGTGCTTTTTTTCAAGAGGCAACTGAAACCAGTCAGAGCTGAAGAAGCTTCTGGGATGAGAAGCGAAACATCTTCAAAGAAAAACCAAAGAAAAACCAAAGAAAAGCCTCTTTTGGTATTTTATATATTTTTCTCTGAAATTTAAATGAAATTTTGGAACAATATGCCCCATGTCCAGGGATGGGTTCCACTTACCTTCACCACCGGTTCACATCGTGACATTTCACGCACATCACCTCATGCGATTTGGCTTCTGCGCATGCTCAGAAGCAGGAATCAGCCCAAAACACAGCTGAGGAGCTGATCAACTGTGCTTCAGGCGAAGAAATAAAGGTCAGTATTAACCCGCGGGTGGGCGGGAGGGCCCTTTTTCAAGCAGCAGAAGGGGAAAAAATTGCAAACCCCCCCCCCCAAAAAAGATGGTGGCGGGCACGGACCGGCACCGACAGTGATGTCACCAGCGGGTCGCTACCAGTTCGGGCGATCCGGTCCGAACCGGGAGGAACCCACCCCAGCCCATGTCCTATCTTCCTCTACCACTCTTCCTGCTTCTTGTCTAAGTGAGTACCAGTCTGTAGTCATTTCTCTTTTGTTTGGGTTCTCAGGCACACATGATATTAGCCTTGTGAAGTAGAACAGACAGAACACACACCGTGATGATCCACTTCTATTCTATTGTAAGGTTACATTAACAGAATACCACAAGTCTGCAAGTACATTTCTTTCCTTTTGCAGTTCAAAAAAACTAGGGAGGGTTCCTTCTGAGATGTTTTCCATGTCCATATTCCAGCTTCAGGCTAAGGTACTTTTACAGGTAGTCCTTGACATACACCAGTTCATTTAATGACTATTCAAAGTTACTACGGCACTGGAAAAGGTGACTTAGGACCATTTCAAGGTTGACTCAACCTTCCATCCTTCTGAAGTGGGTAAAATGAGGACCCAGATTGTTGGGGGCAATGTGCTGATTCTGTAAAACCGCTTAGAGCACCGTGAAGCAGTATATAAGTCTAAGTGCTATTGCCATTGCTATTTTTCATACTTACGACCATTGCAGCATCTCCATGGCCATGTGATCAAAATTTGGATGCTTGGCAACTGACTCAATATTTATGACAATTGCATTTTCCTGTGGTCATGGGATCACCTTTTGCAACCTCCTGACAAGCAAGCCCAGTGGGGAAGCCAGATTCACCCTACAAACTGTGTTATTGCAGTGATTCACAGCTGTAGCAAGGAAGTTTGTAAAATTGGGCAAAACTCACTTAACAACTGTCTCACTTAGCAACAGAAATTTTGGGCTCATTTGTGATCATTAGTCAAGGTAGTCAAAGACTACCTGCATTTTCAACTGTTTCTCTGACTCCCTGTCTCCTAGGTCAGGGGTTGGCAACCTTAAACACTTAAAGAGCCATTTGGACCAGTTTCCCACAGAAAAGAAAACACCGGGAGCCACAATGCCCTTCCCGTGCCTGACTATTTCCTGAGTGGCCACAGAACTAGTATATGTAGTTGAATTAAATGTTCTGTTTTCTTGTGAAACTTTTTTTTTCCTTGGATTTATCCATGGTTGGCCTACCGGGGGTTGAAAAGCTCAATAAATCATGTGCTGGTATGTATCCCACATTGGCAGTTGTGACACATATTTTGATTGACAGGGAGCTGCAGCAGAGGGATGAAAGAGCCACATGCGGCTCCAGAGCCGTGGGTAGCTGACCCCTGTCCTAGGTCGTTTCTCACATATCATTATACATATAGGGTACCTGCTGTTTAGCTCTCCTGGATGTGTTAGTATTTGCTGTAAATAAATCTTTTAGTTACAGGTATGAAACCTGTTCTACCAGTGCTAGCTTGAGTTACATTCCTTCTCTCAGGAACATTGATATTGCCACACAGAAGGCTTCAATCTCCAATGTTAATGAACCTATGTGGCAGACCCACAGCTGATCATAAAGGAGTGGGTTCATTTGCCCCAGAAGTCCCCACAACCACGGCTTAATTGCTGTAATGGATATAATTATGGAACCTGAGACATTTGTAGTTATTCAATTGTTTAGGAGAGCAGGGTGGAAGAGGTGGAAGACAATAACAGATGAGTTCAGACTCATCTTTTTATAAAATGGCTTGACCTCTTTAAGAAAAGGTTATTTGAGGTGCCACTTATCAGAGAAAGAAGAATAATTATGAGCCCTTTTTCTAGTCGTTTTCTATTGTTGACACAATTTAAAATTTAAGATAAAGATATACAAAGTCCTAGAAAAGCACACACACACACACTCTCTCACCGTCTTAAGATTACCCTTTGTGAAAATGTGGGCCTATTGTTGGAAATGCAAAGCAGATGACCCCGTGTTAATGTATTTCGCTGCATTGTTCAGCTGCCGCTACAAACTGAACTCAAGAAAAATAGATTTCGTTAATAAAATAATAAAGCAACAAGAGTTTTAATTTGTTAGATTTACCATTTTTTGTTTAACAAAGGCAACTTTCACTTTTTAAGAGAGATTTCAGGAACAAAATCATTCAGTAACAATGGAATAATGTAAGAAGCTTAAGATAAAATCTGAGCAATGACTTTGGATTTATATCTGGAATCCAGTCCCTCCTAGTTTGGGAGATAGTTTTCTCTACCTCCTGATGCTAAATCCATTCATGGAGCTCTTTGGCTCATCCTTTTTCTCTTGGTAAGTTCTGGAATGGGAGACAGAGAAAGCAAGACAGAAGGATTTGATGGAAACTTTTCATCAGACTTTTCAGACAGGCCCAAAAAGCCAGGAAAGGACAAAGAGGATAATTTTGTGCATTCTGCTCACAGTAAGAGTGTGCTTCTAAGAGCCAGCCAGATAAGAGTTTGGCAGGCTGTTGGGATGTTGGTATTGTTATCCTGATTTCCACAAGATTCTACTCATATTTGAGGTGCTGCTTGGAGTGAGATATAAATGTAGACAATGACATTCAATGGAAGTCACATCAGAATAGTGGGGGATCAAAACACCACCTCTTGTGATGCATGTTTAAACAGGGAAGGACTTCCATTGTCCAATGATATTAATTTTGAAATCATTGATGCCCCCAACCCCCTATGTTTCTGTCTTCTTGGGGTGGGGATTCAGACCTCTTGAAAAGGGACGTGGAAAGCAAAGTATTACAGCTGCATCCCAGATATTTCCCCCCCTAGCTTTTTGGAGGACATTTGCAGATGTTGTATCTCTCCAAAAGTTATTTTAAACTGATTTAAGTCACATTCAGCCAGGTTTGGGTTTTCCTCTTCAAGATAAGAGCCGTGGTGATGCAGTGGTTAGAATGCAGTTTTACAGGCTAACTCTGTCCACTGCCAGGAATTCGATCCTGACCAGCTCAAGATTGACTCAGCCTTCCATCCTTCCAAAATTGGAAGATGAGAACGCAGATTATTGGGGGCAATACGTTGACACTGTAAACCACGTAGAGAAGGCTATAAAGCACTGTAAAACAATATATAAGTCTAAGTGCTATTGCTATAATGAGAAAATGTATTCCAACTTTGTGCAGTCATATTCAGAATGGGGTCTCCAGACCCACTTCAAGAAGGAATAGCAATGTGGATTAAATCTTACGTAGTTTCTTCTCCGGTAATATCACACTACTAACCAGAGCATACAAAACATTCGCCAGACCAATCCTTGAATACAGCTCATCTGTCTGGAACCCACACCGCATATCGGACATAAATACATTAGAAAGTGTCCAGAGATACTTTACGAGAAGAGTCCTCCACTCCTCTACTAGGAACAGAATACCTTACGAAACCAGACTTGAAATCCTGGGCTTAGAAAGCTTAGAACTACGTAGCCTTCGGCACGACCTAAGCATGCCTCATAAAATTATCCACTACAACGTCCTTCCTGTCAATGACTACTTCAGCTTCAACCACAACAATACACGAGCACATAACAGATACAAACTAAAAGTGAACCGCTCCAAACTTGACTGTAGAAAATATGACTTTAGCAACAGAATGGTAAATGCCTGGAACTCACTACCTGACTCTGTGGTTTCGTCACCAAACCCCCAAAACTTTACCCTAAGACTGTCCACTGTTGACCTCACCCGATTCCTAAGAAGTCAGTAAGGGGTGTGCATAAGTGCACCAGTGTGCCTACCGTCCCTGTCCTAATGTTCCCTCTTATCAGTACCCATCTTATGTATATAAACAATGTTAATCTATGTATATTACTAACACGTACTTGACAAAATAAATAAATAAATAAATAAATAAATAAATAAATAATGAATGAATGAATGAACGAACAAACAAACAAACAAACAAACAAACAAACAAACAAATAAAATCATGCTGCCAGCAAAGATGTAACGTGATCAAGGAAATAATTCCAGCCCTATAGGGGGAACCAGACTAAGAAACATACACCCTGTAGATCTAAAGCTCCTATTATTAGAACAGCTACATAGGCTATAATACTAGGCATTATAATGAAAAGATTATGAAAACGCAGTTTCAACACAACTTGAAAGCATCTAAGGAAAGTTAAAATGTTAAAATAAAATAACTTTTATTCATTTTGGTGGAGACAACTGTCCCCCCCCCCACTCTTTCTTTCTTTCTTTCTTTCTTTCTTTCTTTCTTTCTTTCTTTCTTTCTTTCTTTCTTTCTTTCTTTCTTCTTCTTCCTTCCTTCCTTCCTTCCTTCCTTCCTTCCTTCCTTCCTTCCTTCCTTCCTTCCTTCCTTCCTTCCTCCTCCCTCCCTCCCTCCCTCCCTCCCTCCCTCCCTCCTTCCTTCCTTCCTTCCTTCCTTCCTTCCTTCCTTCCTTCCTTCCTTCCTTTCTTTCTTTCTTTCTCTCTTTCTTTCTCTCTTTGTCTCTCCCTCCCTCCCTCTCTCCCTCCCTCCCTCTCTCTCTCCCTCCCTCCGTCCCTCCGTCCGTCCCTCCCTCCCTCCCTTCCTTTCTTCCTTTTGAGAAAAATGGATTGTAAACCTTATTTATTCAGTTTGCCTTATTCTGAAAATGGGAAATGTTCATATTCACATGGGTGAGCAAAATTCTCATGGGAATCTTTGGGGTGATCAAAATGATACTCCAAACAGCGGTGGGTTGCTCCCAGTTCAGCCCGGTTCTAAGAACTGGTAGCGCTGGTGGAGGGAGTTTCCACACACCCGCCTGGGACGCTTCTGCGCATGCGCAGAAGCGTCGCAGAAGCACATCAGTGTGCATGCGAACCGGTAGCAAAGGGTTTTAGAACCCACTACTGACTCCAAATTATGGCGATACTAAGACCATCAAGTTTTCTCCATCTCCAAAAGTGGAAAAATGAAAAAAAAAAAAGAGTTTTTGAGTTTCATATTTGCAACCATTGCAGCATACCCATGGTCACATAATCCAAATTCAGATGGTGGCAACTGACAAGTATTTGCAATGATTGCAGTGTCCCAGGGTCTTGTGATCACCTTTTGCAACCTTCTGACAAGCATGGGGAAGCCAGATTCACTTAACAACCATGTTGTTACCATTCACTTAACAACTGTATTATTACCTTAACAACTGCAGTGATTCACTTAACAAATGTGGCAAGAAAAATCATAGGATGGGGCAAAACACACTTAACAACTGCCTCACTTAAGAACAGAAATTTTGGGGACTTCCGGTTTGGAGCGCACCATCGCGGACGTCCCTTTGTCGGGCGCTTTTCCGACCCTCGTTAAAAGCCGCCAGAACAGCTGTCTGGCGGCTTTGAAATCTCTTCCCCGGGCAAAGGGGAGAGATGAGACCTTGACAGGTGGGGTAGAGCCCCCCCCAGCACCCTAGGAGCCATCTAGGGGCACGAAGGGAGAGCTCCCCATGCAGCCTGTCTCCAGCTCCGAGGATCAGGAAACCTCCGCTTTTGCGGAGCTAGATGTCGCGACCAGCCGCTGCTTCCAGAATGGGATTTACAATTACTTTTGAACTACAGAAGCAGACAGAGAGAAACAGGCGTGAGATGGACAAGTACTGAAACCTCTTTTTTCTTTTTTTTTTCAACTCCTGGGTAAGCTCTCACTTCGGCAAGGAAACAAAGGAAACAAAGTAACAATATGGCGATTGAGAAGTGAAAGTGACTTTCGTTTTCCCAGAGGCTTTTTTTTTCTCTTATGGAAACTTTTGACTTGGAAAGAAGGCTTTTCTTTCTCTGTCTCCTAACCCTGGATTAAAGTTATAATTGAAAGATTTTTAATAATAAAAGACTACCTGGTATTGAAATTGGAAAGAACTTTAATTAGGCATCTGGCTTTTTTTTCTCTCTCTCTCTCTTTTCTTTTTTCTTTGTACTCTTTTGAAACACCATAATGGCTTCAAAATCTGGAAAGATTGTTTTGACTAAAAGAAATGACTATTCCTCTGGATATATTTCCAAAATGCAACTTAATACTGAGTTAACACCTCCACAGCCTTTGACACCTGAAAATTTATTAAATAACTTAAAGATTATGAAACATGAACTGACTTTGGAATTTAATCAGAAAATTAGTGAGATAGATAAAAAAATGCAGGCTGCTTTGAAGAATATGAATCAACAACTCAGGCTGGATGTGTTAGAGGTTTGTGAAGGTTTAGCAACAAATATTGAAGTTTTGGCAGAACGTATTGAAACAAATAAACAAGCTTTGGCAACCTCAGAGAAATATATAGATAAAATTCAAAATGACATTGCAAATTTTGAAACAGAGGTGTTGATGACACAGTTCAGATCCATGGAAGTTGCTATAAGGGTCAGAGGTTTGAAGGAGGGATTATATGAAGATTTAAAAGGAAGGATGGTTGATGTATTAGATCAGGTGTCTGGAATTTCTAAAGTGGAATTGGCTACACAAATCGACAAAATATACAGAATCAATTCATGGTATGCTAAACAAAAACATTTACCAAGGGACATTGTCATATATTTTACTACAAGAGCTCTACGGAATAGAATTATACAGGCAACGTTCAACAATAATCTCAAGGTGAATGGTCAGGAATTAAAGATTTGGAAAGAAATCCCCTCTAAAATGCTTAAAGCCAGAAAAAGCTACACTTTTTTGATTGATGAATTCAAAAGATTAAATTTACAATATAAATGGGAAGCGCCAGTAGGAGTAGCAGTGAAATTTTCTGGAAAAAGATACCGGCTTAATACGATAAAAAAAGCTACTGAATTTTATGTCAATGTTTAAAGGCTGACATATCCAAAATTCCAGAGGAAGGATGTATGAAAATAAAAGAGGAGGAGGAGGGGAAGCCATCTTTGTTGGATCAAAAGGAAATAGATTTAAAAAACCAAAAGGAGTGCCAGAGCCAGACAGTCGGGGAAAAGGAGATGGAGGTCCGGGACCAGATGGGAGACGAGTTGATAAATTCAAAATTATTGAGTTACTAAAAGATGCAACTATCAAGATACAAAAAGATGCGGTGTTGAAATATATTGGACGGATAGAGACTAATATGATTGTACTTTTCCTTTTCCCTATTTAATGATTATCTATGTAACATTTAGATACATTTTATATAACTTTGAGGCTATTTTTAATGTTAATAATATTAGATATATACAACTTGTTGTTGTTGTTGAGGATTTGTTTTTTTTTCTTTTTTTAAGACTTTAAAGATTTTTTGTTTTTTGAAGTTAATAAGTTAATCTAGAATAATATTATGTTATTAATATTATGATGGAATTTAATATCTAATGATTACTTATGTAACATTTAGCTAAGTTTTATTTATCTTTGAGGTTATTCTTAATGTTAATAATATTAGTTTAAGATTTTTGTATTTTATATTTAGCTATTATTTATATAATATTTACTTTGTATAAGGTAGAGGATTGAAGGGAGGAGGAAGGAGGTTTGTTTGTTTATTTTTTCTTTTTTTCTCTTTTTTATTTTCTCTCTATTTTATTTTAGTTATGTTTTTCTTGTATTGTTAAAGAGATTTCTCTTTCTTTTTTTTCTTTTCTTTTTTGTATCTTTATTATTGTATACATAGACGATATATTATTAGTGTATAATTTGGAGTTGAAGCTTTTAAAAAATAATGTTTTTTTCTTTTTTTTTCTTTTTATTAACAATTTAAATTTATTATTATACCCTGTATTATCTCTGGGAAGTCCGGGGGGGAGGGGGGGGAGGGAAGGGGGTGGGTTAGGGGGGATAAAAAATAAAAAAATGTTTGTACTTTATATTTAATATTTAGCTACTATCTATGTAATTCTGTACTAATAAAACTTTTTGAACAACAACAAAAAAAAGAACAGAAATTTTGGGCTCAGTTGTGGGTGTAAATCAAGGATTACCTGTAATGAGGAAAGCATCAACCTTGTGCTAACTTTTCAACAAGATGGCACGCTGTATGAATAAAAAAATCAGAATTCAAAAGCCTCGGAGGATAATGGAAAAATTACCGGCTATGTATTTAACTATGGATTTCCTTTCTACCTTATTAGAACCAAAATAAATTTATTATGCTAGAAAAGTCTATTTGCATTTTTGTAATTTTATTCATGGTGACCAGCCAATGACATTGGGCCTCCCTAATTCGAGCAATCTTTTATTTAAAGTTAACTACCTTTCCCAAAGCAAACAACATCACTGACCTAAATGTCATACAACATTATCTGCTCATAATTTGCACCAATAGTCTCATTGTATTCTTTTAGCACACTGGCTTATCAGAAGAAGTCAGAGGAGAGAGAGAGAGGGGGGAAAAAAACAGATCAGCAGCTCTTTGTAAAAAAAGAAAAAGAAAAGGAAGTCATGAAACAAAGATAATATTATTAACAAGTCTATGAAAAAATTCAATCCAATATATATTTAATTGAAACAGAATTATATTTATACGTATATAAATTGGGCACCAGTCATTGAAAGAGAAAAATACAGTCCCAAGCTTACTGGCTAAACATATTTCTCCTTGACCTCACTTTTCTCTGGCTGCCTTGGCCTCTAAAATGTGCCACTGCATGCAAACAACTCTTTCGAATCCTTTGCTAATTTTACAAGTCAATGATTAGCACCTTTTTGGATACCCTCATTACTTCTTGGGGTAGCTAATGGACATAAAAGCGCTGTGAAACATTGCAGCCCAGCTGCATGCTGCTACTAACCATATGTTACTTGTTCTTCTATATATTTGATGATGGGGGTTTTTTTTTTGTGGGGTTTTTTGGCCAGCTTTCTTCTTAAGGGTAAGAGAATTGCAATGGGGTTTCACTTATTTATGCATTCTTTGTTTGTTAACCATTGCAAAGGGATGCATGCTAGCTCAAAAACATTCACATTTCACCTTGGTTTACTAATGGAACCGGAGCTGGCAGTGACGGATCAGGAAAAGGATCTCGGAATCAGAGGGGACCGAAAATGTCAACCCAATATGTAGCTGCTATTAAAGAAACAAAGAGAAAAACAAAACAAAGCCATCTAATTTGGAATTGAAAGCAGAACTTTTGATATACAACCATTAGAAAGTACAATGGCACTGAAAGAAGTGACTTATGACCAGACCCCACACTTATAACCATTGCCGCATTCCCATGGTGAAGAGATAAAAATTCAGGCAGAATTTTTCCCAATCTTAATTTCCATTGGGAAGGGAGATTCTACCTGTATTAGAAAACTGGCTTGTATTTATGATGGTTGCAATGTTTTAGAATTTAGAATAACAGAGTTGGAAGGGACCTTGGAGGTCTTCTAGTCCAGGGGTAGGCAAAGTTGGCTCTTCTATGACTCGTGGACTTCAACTCCCAGAATTCCTAAGCTAGCATGATTGGCTCAGAAATTCTGGGAGCTGAAGTCCATGAGTCATAGAAGAGCCAACTTTGCCTACCCCTGTTCTAGTCCAACCTCCTGCTCAGGCAGGAAACCCTATACCATTTCAGACCAATGGTTATCCAATCTCTTCTTAAAAACTTCCAGTGTTGGAGCATTCACAACTTCTGGAGGCAAACTGTTCCACTGATTAATTGATCTGTTAGGAAATTTCTTCTTAGTTCTACGCTGCTTCTCTCCTTTGATTAGTTTCCATCCATTGCTTCTTGTCCTGCCCTTATGTACTTTGGATAATAGCTTGACTATTTCCATCAGTGACCTTAGCAGCTGACTTCTGGCAACTAAAGTCATATTTGTTTAACAGCCATTAGATTCGCTTAATGACTGCAGTGATTCTCTTGAAGTGGAAATTCTGGCCCTAATTGCAGTCGTAAGTTGAGGACTTCCTATAATATTGTCCTCCTCACTTAGTGTACACTCATTCAATGACCATGCTATCATTGAAAGACAGGTACTTTTGATGCAGAGGCCGTTTCATCACTCTCATGGTGACCTAATCAGGATTCAGGCACTTCATAGCAGGCCTGCAATTATAACACGGCAGTGTCTCATTATCAAGTGATCACCATTTGTGACCTCCTCTGCTTCCTTCTGACGAGCAAAGTCAGTGGAAAAGCTGGCAGGAGATCATTAATGATGATCACGTGACCATGGAATGCTGCAACTGCATAATATTTGTCTAAAAATGGCAACTGGGACGGCTGGAACTACTGTTATAAGCCACTTCTGTTACATGACTTTGCCTTATGACTACGTCACCCAGGAACAGAGTTCCCAATCTTAATTTCCATTGGGAAGGGAGATTCTATCTGTATTAGAAAACGATTATGCAACCTCACTTGAAATATTGGGTGCAGCAGTTGTGTTCTCAGTGGGGTTAAAATCAGAAAGATGGTAAATGAAGTTTAGTAAGATCAGCCTTGATTGAATATGTGCATAACATTGTTTTCCACTTTGGGTAGTTCTTACCGGATACATATACTTTTATGAGAGCCAGTTTGGTCTAGTGCAGTGATGGCGAACCTTTTAGGCACAGAGTGCCCAAACCAGAAGGCACGTGCACCAGAGTGCCAGAAACCTGGCAACCAGCTGGCCGGTGCACATGCGCACCTTGGAAACCCAACAACCAGCTGTCTAGCGCACATGCATGCCTCAGAAACCCGACAACCAACTGGCTGTGCCATAGGTTTACCATCATAGGTCTAGTGGTTAATGTGCTGACTTACAAACTAGGAAACTATGCCTTCTAGTCCCACCTTAGGCTTGACAGCCAACTGGGTGACTTTGGCCACCATTCTTTCTCAGCCCAACCCATCTAATAGGACTGTTGTGGAAAAAAATAGGGGGCAGGAGCATCAAATACGTTTGCCACCTTGAGCAGTCAAAATAGCTTCTCAAGATATTATGTTTATGTGTCATTCATCATCATCATTTTAGCCATTGTCTATCCACTGCAGGATGAAGAGATCTTCCGCATGTTTCCAACACATATGGTCCTGAACTTTCTTTTGCCAATTGAGCCTGCAATACTTGCTGATGTCATCAATACATCAATACATCTTTTAGGTTTTTTTCATGGATGCTTTTTATCAAGTGGGATCCATTTTACGACTGCCTTGGTCCCCCTGCCATCAGTTCTTCTTGCTATGGGACCAGTCCATTTCCATTGCAATTATTTTACTCTCTTGATAATATTGTATATTTTTGATTGTTGTCTAATCCATGTGCAGGTCTTTCCTATCTTGGCTTGTAATATCGAGCATGTATATTTCTTTGGCTCTTTGCTTCACTAGTAGCTTTTGTATCAATTGTGAAGTTAGTGTCCATGTTTCACTGCCATATGTTAGAGCACACTGATTGAAAACTTTTCTCTTCAGGCACAAGGGGAGGTTATTCTTTAAAATTATGCTTAGTTTGCCAAAAGCCTGCCAACCATTTAACCCACCATTCCATTTCCTTTATTGTATCACCTTCCATTGAGATTCATTGGCCAAGGTATATGTATGTTTCAATTGCTATGCTTATATGCCCGCACATAAACATATACAAAGTTAGATTTATATATATACACACATATACACACATATACACACATATAAAATTAAAATTACACATATATAAAATTAAAACATCAAATTGCCGATTCATACAGATACAAAATAAAAATCCATTTTTTGCCCTTTGTTTGTCTATCATATCTTAATTCTGCAATAGTTGTAACACTTGTCTAAATTATAAAATGTTGCTTGTTCAAACCAGCAGAAATATTTTCTGAAAAATTACTATTTTTCCCACCCTCAGTTACCTACCTTTCCACTGTTTCTTTCTTCTTAGTAAGTCCGGTTATGTGTCATTTCATCATTTCTTACCAGTCATTGAAGCTATAAAGGGATAAAACTTTTTCACCTTAAATGATAGAGGGCAAAACCCTTTTTCCTTGGATAAAAGGGAGTGAATCTCTAGTACTTCAAATGTTTGCAGAACTGATTAAATGGTACACTCATGGACTATTTTTGAAAGAAAAAAAATTTAACCCAAAAGAAAATTAGATAGCTTGGGGAAAGAAAAATAGCGATTAAAAAGAAACCCAAATCAATAAAACATTCTGCCAGGTTTTGAATAAGCAAAATTTCAGCTGTAGAAAACCTTAGAGACTGACTTAGCTAAAGAGGTGTTCCTGCCTCTTTGAAGGAGTCAAAACAGATGGGCATCAGAAGCAGGAAAACAGTACAGGTAGTCCTCAACTTACAACAGTTCATTTAGTGACCATTCAAAGTTACAACAAAAGTGACATGATTATTTTTCACACTTACGAGCATTCCCATGGTCAAGTGATTTTCATTTAGATGCTTGACAAACTGGTTCATATTTATGATGATTGTTGTGTACCGGGATCATGTGATCACCTTTTGTGACCTTCTGACAAGCAAAGTCACTGGGGAAGCCAAATTCACTTAACAACCGTGTTACTAATTTAAAAACTGCAGTGATTCACTTAACAAATTGTCGCAAGAAAATGGCACAAAACACACTTAATAAACACAGCAATATAATTCCTGGCCTCAATTTGTAGTCATAAGCCTGTATGTGAAAAGTGGAGCATGAAAACATGCCCAGAGGCATGTTTTGTGATCCTAAGAGGTGAGTTCAGGATGACCTCATCTATTCCTGCCATCCCAAAATGGCTATTGGTCTGCATTGGCAACAGAATAATCCAGGAGTGCGGACAGTCTCTATATTCCTATATTTTATGAATAATTTACTTTTGCCCATTCTGGTGTCCTTGAGAGGTGCTGGGTGCTAGGTATCCTAGGAGATTGCAAAAAAACCTGTTCTACTTCTATTTTATTTTACTGCTCTTATCTGTATCGATTCCTCTGGCATGCATTTTCTCTCTGAAACTGAACTGAAACTGAAAATTGCTCACCAATATTTTTAAAGAAGAGTACAGAAAAGTCGTATAACATGAGACAATTTTGTTGGAAGCTGAAATCTGTTGGTGATACACTAGATTTTGTTTCAAAAATACTGGTGATGATTGTTAGCCCATCTAAAGGATATTTTATATATTAAACAATGTATCTAAGTTTAGCCAGAGAATATCAATTCAAAGATCTCACTCTATTTTCTATTTATTTCAGATTTTACAGTTTTTGATGTAAAAGCTTCAAAGTTACTGCTAAATGTTGCTATTCATCAGACATCTATCTTTCAGAATTTAAAAATCTATTTCAGCCAAGATAAGAAAGCACCTTGTAACTTCTTAAGCATTCAGCATTAAGAGCCGAGGTGGCGCAGCGGTTAGAGGCAGGTACTGCAGGCCACTTTAGCTGACACTGATCCGCAGGTCAGCGGTTCAAATCTCACCGGCTCAAGGTTGACTCAGCCTTCCATCCTTTCGAGGTAGGTAAAATGAGGACCCAGATTTTTGGGGGCAATATAAATATACATTGCTTACTGGTGTAAACCGCTTAGAGAGTGCTTGCACTGTGAGGCGGTATATAAATCTCACAAAATAAATAAATAAATAAATAAATAAATAAATAATTCACACATGTATGATGACATAAACTCTTAAGGATTAGAATATTTTAATAAAACTTATCTAGGATTGACCATAAAGCCCATCAAGATTTGGATGCATCTTTTATAAATAATTAAAAACAGAAGCAGCATTTTGCCACAAGAAAGTAGACATTCTTCTTAAGAATAAAAAAAAAATAGTATTGCTAATGAAGGATAGTTTATTTCTTATTGCTCTGGCTGGTATTAGATATATTTGCCCATCCATAGGTTGTAAGTACAAAAGTGTAATAAAAGCAATTCTTGTAAAGTATACAATAGTTTCTTAAAGATAAACTTTTGGTACAGATGTTTTCATGCACACAAATTCACTAGAATTTAATAGCCTTTTCCCAATTTTCTTTCCTTTTTTAAAATTTATTTTATTGCTTTAAAATGTCAGAAAAAAATGTCAGAAAAAAATCTCAAAACCCCCCCGATAAAAACACAGATATTACTCGACTTACAACAATTCATTTAATGACTGTTCAAAATTACAACGGCACTGAAAAAGTGACTTATGACCATTTCTCACACTTATGACCATTGCAGCATCCCCGTGGTCATGGGATGTACATTTGGATGCTTGGCAACTGACTCATATTTATGACGGTTGCAGTGTCCCAAGGTCACGTGATCATCTCTTGCAACTTTAATTAATTAAAATTAATTAAATTAATTAATTGTTAATTTAATGGTCTTTCAAATTAATCCTTGGAACAGCCTACCTCCAGAAGTTGTGAATACTCCAACACTGGAAGTTTTTAATAAAAGATTGGAAGTGGTGTAGGGAAAAAAAGTGCTATTATTCCTGCCTAGACAGGGAGTTGGACTAGAAGACCTCCAAGGTCCCTTCCAACTCTGTTGTTGTTGTTGTTGTTGTTGTTGTTGTTGTTGTTGTTGTTGTTGTTGTTATTATTATTATTATTATTATTATTATTATTATTATTATTATTATTATTATTATTATTATTATTATTATTATTATTATAACTTTTGACAAGCAAAGTCAATGGGGAAGCCAAATTCACTTAACCACCATGCTACCAATTTAACAACTGCAGTGATTCAGTTAACAAACAGTTAACAAACGTGTCAAGAAAACTTCTAAAATGGGGCAAAACTCACTTAACAAATTTCTCGTTTAGCAACATAAATCCTGGGCTCAATTGTGGCTATAAATCAAGGACTATATGTACATAGATTATCAAATAAAATAAAAGAAACACATAGAAAGTGCTGTATAAGTATCATATATTATACTTTTCTTCTTTTTCCTTGGTTGTATTTTTTAAAAAGCACATTCCCATTTTTTTTCCCGTTGCTCATAAGGAGGATTGCTAGTGGATTTCCTAAAAAAAAAAACCCCACAGACACAAAAAACACAATAATTAGTATTAAGCCAAATTATTACTGACTAATACTACATAAAGATATAATTAGTCCTCAATTTATGACTAAAATTGAGGCCAGAATTTTGGTTTCTAAGTGATATAATAGTAAAGTGAGATATCACATTATACATACAATATAATGTAATTTGTAGAAAAAAAATGAGATTTCATTAAAATGTAAAATTTAAAAAAAAATTAGAAACTCAGACAGGGATTGAAAAACCAAGCACTGGCAACCTTACTCATAAAGCGTGCTGCTATTTCAGGACAAAACATGAGAAACTATTAAGTAAAAGGTTGCTAAAAGGTAAATGGTGATAATTTGCCCTTCACTGTTATGCTGTAATATGATTAAATTCAGATTTGCATCAGAATTATGCCTGCTGGCAACACTTTTCTGCATTGTTGTTACCATCATCAATTTGATGGAAAAAAAATTGCTTTTGAAACGGCTTCAAATGGGGAGAGGATTTTGGTGATGTTCTTATAGGGGCCGTGTCCCCGGTGCGAAGAGGCATGTAAGAAAGTCCTGGGTTTCGTTCGGTAATCCTCTTTCCAGCAGTGTGCAGCTTCCTTGGCTTCTACTGTGGCCTAGAGATGGAGCTCTTGCCTCACAATCAGGAGGTTGTGAGTTCGATCCTAGGTAGAGTCAAAGGTGGAGTCTCTTGCTTGGGCAGGGGGTTGGACTAGATAACCTGCAAGGTCCCTTCCAACTCTGTTAATCTGTTAATCTCTTACTTTTCAATACAATCCCCTGATCATAAGGGGACCTTTCCCATGTGGCTTCTTTGAGATGTTATAATTGTTGCTACAATGAGTCATTGGCTTGAAAATCAACACTAAGAAAACTAAGATCATAGCATCCGGTCCCATCACTTCCTGGCAAATAGAAGGGAAAGAAATGGAATGTAAATGCTACCAAGTTCGGTTTGTGATGACCGTGTAGAAAGTTAGCACCCATCCCTCTCCTAGAAGAATGAAATATTCTGGGAAATATTAAAAAGGCAGAATATTATACTTCCCTGGATGAGAAAAGGGGAAACATGCTCTTGGAAAGCAGCCCCCACCTTTGCTAATAGCCCCAGAAAGGCTAGGCCAGCTTATCTACAACACAAAAGACATGGCCCTCAGGACATGATAGGATTAGCCCTCACTCAAGATCCAAACCAGGACAAAGCCATTAAGCCATAACAGGAATTGCCCCAAACCCTCTTCATTACATCATCACCCAGCAAGATTCAACCAGGCCTGGGAGTCTGACAACCAATCAGACTCTTACACAAGAACAGGAAGCTACAAGCCCCCCCCAAGAGAGGATATAACACACACACACACACACACACACACACACACACACACACACACCCATGTGCTCTTTTTGCCCAGGACCTCAAAAACCATGTGGTCCTGTCCACCATTAAACCATCATTCCAAGCAGTCTCCTTGTTTCCAGTGTCTTTCTTCCTACTTGGAACTGAACCCAGATGGACATGTCTTCCAACAACCGTAACTCTCTTCTTTCCAGGCAGAATATTCACCAGTACAGGTAGTCCTCTACTTACAACAGTTCATTTAGCGACTGTCCAAAGTTACAACAGCATTGAGAGACTTATGATCATTTTTTCACACTTAAGACCGCTGCAACACTCCCGTGGACATGTGATCAAAATGTGAATGCTTGGCAACTGTCACGGTGTGATTATTGCCTGTTACATGTATATGCAGGGAGATGCATCCCTATTCAATATAATGGTTTATTCCTGAGCACGTGATTGATATGTTCTTGTACACATGTGTGCATTCCAATCTCCGCTCTATCCTTCTTCTTCTGTCTTCTTCTGTCTTCTTGAGAGAAGACACACATTTATATCAGAGATGTAAACAAATGAGAATTTATTGTTTTTGTACCGAAATAAATATTTTTACTTAGACTTTTAAACTGCGGTTTCATTTCTAATGTCTGATGTCCGGGAAAAGATCAAACATCTCCTCTGTGAGATTAATTCTCACATCTGTTTAATGTGGTATAACTGTCTCAAAGACAAACTAAATTCTATGGGCTTTATTAAGTCCGAAACTGATGAATGCGTGTTCACAAAAAGGTATGGAAATGCATATGAAATTGTTCTTGTTTATGTTGATGACATTGTTTACATTGGTCCTAAAAAACATATGAGTGAAATTTTTGTTTCAGGTTTGAAAAGATTCTTCACATTGAAGTCACTAGGTCGCATCAATGATTATTTAGGTGTGCAGATTGAAAAGACACAGAAGGGGTTTAGCCTCTCACAACAGATCAAGATAGAACAACTGTTACACTATTGCAACATGCAAGATGCTACACCAACATTTAATGATTCATATCTATGAAGGTTACATTGTCCCAGGGTCATGTGATCATCTTTTGCAACCTTCTGACAAGCAAAGTCAATGGGCAAGCCATATTCCCTTTACCACCATGTTACTAACTGAACAACTGCAATGATTTACTTAACAACTCTGGCAAGAGAAGTCATAAAATGGGGCACACTCATTTAACAAATGTCTCATTTAGCGACGTAAATTTTGGGCTCAATTGTGGTTTTAAGTCAAGCACTACTTATTAAAAGTTGAGTCATGGCAACTGGAGTTATTTTCTCATTTTGAGGCATTTTGCTGCCTATCTGAGCTGCTTCTTCAGTCTGAACAAGACGATTAGGAGAATTTGAGCAGCAGAGAATCGTTGGAACGTGCTAACTCCTAAATTTCTTCAGGTTATTCCCACACCAACCTCATGGTTTCTTCCCCATACATTCATATGCATGGCCATATGAATAGTAGTCTTAACTTGTGGGCCAGCATTATCATTTCTTTTAGGTCAATCATTATGAAAATGTGTAACTCCCAAAGTTAACATTTGACATACCTTAAAGATTCCTGGAAAGCAATGGCTTCATTAATTGGAGTGGCAGAAAATATAGCTGCAGGTTTACCATTTGTGACAACAAGAAAAATAGGAGCTCCCAATTTTAAGTGGAAGATTTTTAGTGTAGCAATCCTTCAGAAGATTGTCCTAATTTAATTTCACCCACCGGAAGATTAACATGATAATTTTCTTTCTTTCTACCATTATATTCTTAATGAATCTAGGAAAAGTCTCCCATTTGAAAAGTAAATTATTGGGATATTGGGGGGGGGATGAATTTAGGCAAATGCCATCTATCTATAAGATCTTAAAAGGGGAAGGGCTGATCAGTTTCTTACTACAAAACCTTGTTTCTCTCTTTAATAATTAATCTACTTGTGGCTGGCCATACCAGATTGCCTGCAAGAAAATAGCAATTTCAATCTATATTCTGCTTTTAGGGCAATTCTGAGCATGTGATTAGTTGAATTCTTGTCTGAACGTGCGGTTCTGCTTGATAATCAAGTGACACTCTTTGGCCTGGAGATATCTTACTGAAATACCATTTTGGAGTCAAGCGGGCTTCAGTCAGCATTAAAGATTAACCACATTGTTATCTAAGATGGAGAACCCTGATGAACTTGTGTCCTGCCTCTGTTGTGAAATGGGATGGGATGTGGGTTTGTGTTGAAATCTAATTGGGAAGCAATTAAAGTTTCTAATCCCTTGCATACATCCTCAAAGGAGGTCAAAGGGTAACCTCCTGTGAGCCTAGGAAATATTTCTAACCAGCCAGTAACTATATTGGTTAAATAGCTTAAGAAATATTAATTCACATGTTTCTTTCTTTTTTTAAAAAAAAAATGCACATTTTCCTCAAGTGAAAATAACAAAGAAAGAGGAACGTAATCACTGTGTTGAATGGGCCTCTGCAATGCTTCTGAAAATCACCACTAAACTGTAACTTTAATCAGAAGGGGAAAAAAATTATGTACAGGGGGATAAACATATTAACAAAACCAAAAGGAACAATTTCATGCCTTTTCACTACTTTATCAATGGAACAATCATAGAAATGTAGGAAGTAGAAGTAGCCATTCTCTTCTCAAGGTTAAAAAAAATGAAACCCTGTAGATTTTACTCTGCAAGTCATTGCTGACTATGGGGTGGGTGGGGGGTTCACTCATCTTAATTTCAAGGGCATTGAGCCAGAGCTATCTGAAGACATTTCTACAGTAATGTGGTCAGCGTGATGTCATGGAGTGCTGTTACCTTCTCACCGAAGTGGTACCTCTTTATCTACTTGCATTTGCTTGCGTTCTCATTGCTAGGTTGGCAGAAGCTGAGGTGAGAACGGGAGCTCACCCTGTCATGTGGGCTGTTGGCTTTCTAGTCAACAAGCCTGGTGTCTTAACCACCAAGTGAGACACCCGCTTCTCTTTTCAAGTATTGCAGTCAGAGGTGGTATTCAGTCGGTTCTGACCGGTTCGCCCGAACTGGTAGTGGAAATCGTGGGTGGGCCTGTCCACCTGCCCACCTGCCCTGGCTCTAGGGACATTTTTGAGGCTGGGCACATGTGTGGAAAGCGCACGTGTGGAAAAGTGCATGCGCGGAAGGCTGGGCACATGTGTGGAAGGCATGCATGTGCGCAAACCGGGCGCATGTGTGCACAAAGTGAGCGTGCGCATGCATGAAGCGAGTGTGCGCAGCAAACCAGTAGCAACAAAATGGGAAACCCACCCCTGATTGCAGTGAATTATCTACTTATACTGCCACAAGAAAAATCTCTTGCAATCAGAGGGTTTGTTTTCCAAAGCAGTTTTCTTTTTAGAAAAGCATTCTGGAAGTGTGCCAATACACTGTATATACCTCCTAGTTTGAGAAGCAGGTAATAATATGTTGACATATAATCTTTAAATTGGAATTCTAGATTAGGTTGAACAAACCTGATCTGAAACTGGGTTTGACTTGTGCTTGTCACATACTGCCCCACATGTGCCAGAATTGACAGTTATTGCTCTTTTGGTGAACATAGTCTATATGTTCTTGTTAAAGTGCAAGCCTTGGTCAATGCAATGATAGTGAAGGTTAGTCTTTGTCGGCCCATGTCATGAAAACAATGGTATATGAATGCCTCCAAATATTTGAAATAACAAAATAGCAGGATTGAAGTGACCTCGGAGGTCTTCTACTCCCTGCTCAAGCAGAAGATCCTTGGACCAGGGTGAGATTCAAGTAATTTAACAATTGGTTCTCCCTAATACTGGGTAGGCGTGACTGGGGGGGGGGGGGGTCATGTGACTGAGTGGATGTGGCAAACTCGACGTCACTCACAGCAAGATGGGGTGGTGCAGGCGGCCGAAGAGGTGGTGGTGATGGCTGGAGCCTTAGTGCTGGAGAGAAGTGCCCCTGTACTTGCCTTTGCACACCAACAGCATTCCGCCTTTGTTGCGGTACGTTTGTGCTCAAGGCAGCCCTCCGAGCTGCTTTGGGCTCGGAGTTGTAAGCCACATCCGGGAAGCACTGCCGCAGAGAGAAGCAGCCAGGTCTGATTCTCTGGTGCCTCATCTCTTGCTGGGTCTTGCTGGCTGACATTCAGGGTTTTTAAAAGATTTTTGCAGCAGGAAATGGCAGGTGGTTACTTCTGGCCTTTGTTGGTGCAGCTGGGCATGCATGCCTTGGTTGCTTGGGAAGACATGTGACTTGCTCTCTGCCCCAATACACTAGCCTGCCATGTTCATCGCCGCCACATCATGGCCTGCCCACTGACCTGACCCATGCTGCCACCACTGCCGTTGCCAGGGGTGAATGGGACATGGTCGTAATGGGCTCCAAGAGGAGGAGGGGACCCCATCTCCCCCATTGTAAAGCATGCTAAATTTCACTGTGCTGCGCAAGGCACTGAGAGAACAGCAGGCAGGCCACATCGGCCATGAGGTGGCAACAGCAGTGCCGGTGGCAGCAGCAGCATGGGTTGGGTCTCAGCGAGCAGGCCATGAGGCGCCGGTGGCAAACTTGGCAGGCTAGTGTCTCAGGGTGGAGAGCAGGTCGTGCTTCTCCCCTAGCGACTGTGGCATGCATGCCCAGCTGTACCAACAAAGGCCGGAAGTAGCCTCCCACTGTTTCCTGCTGCAAAAATCTTTAAAAAAAACCTGTCTGTCAGCCAGCAAGACCCAGCAAGAGTTGAGGTGGCGGAGAATCAGACTCGGCTGCTTCTCTCCATCATAGTGCTTCCCAGACATGGCTTACAGCTCTGAGCCTGAAGCAGCAGGAGGCGAGGGCTGCCTTGAGCGCAAATGTACCACAACGAAGGCAGAATGCTGTTGCTGCACAAAAGCAAGTACAGGGACGCTTCACTCCCGCACTAAGACTCCGGCCATCGCCACCACTGCTTCGTCCACCTGCGCCCTCCAACCTTGCCACAACAGTGCCATTATCTCGCTCCAGCCAGCCAGGGCTGTGCTATTCCTTGCAGCACTTCTTTTACCATCCTCTACAACACAGATTTCCAGCCCCACCTGGAGTGATTCTCCCTCCCCCGCCATCACCCTTACCTTCTCTGGCCAGGTGAGGAGTGACTGGAAGAGGAGGGGTGAGAGGTGGGGCCAGCCAGTGGTGGAATCAGCCAATTCGCTGAACTGCGCAAAAAGTTAACAACCAGTTCGGCTGAACTGGTGAAAACCGGCTGAATCCCACCACTGCCTATAACATTTCAGACAAATAATTGTCCAATCTCTTCTTAAAAATCTCCAGTGTTGGAGCACTCACCACTTCTGGAGGCAAGTCATTCCACTGACCCATTGTTCTAACTGTCTGGAAATTTCTCTTTAGTTCTAGGTTAGTTCTTTTCTTGATTAATCCCAAAGATGCTTTTTAAAGAGGAACTGGACTTTCTTCTTTTTCTTTGAAGATGTTTCGCTTCTCATCCAAAAAGCTTCTTCAGCTCTGACTGGATGGTGGGCAATGGCTACTGAAGTTCTTTGAACAATGGGATCCACAGCATACACTTTCTGGCGGAGAGACTGGGGGAGGGCCAATAGCATTGGGCTAAGATGGTTCCTCATGTATCCTGGCCCATGCCATGAAGGGCTGCTCCTGATGATGTCAGAATTCTGTGCCAGAATCTCAATGACTGTTCTCAACAACCATGTCTCTTTTGGTAGTGATGGCCATCTCCCTAATGGATATAAATACATACACATAATTGCTGCCTTTTGGTGATGAAAGATTAAAAATTTCCCCCTCCGAACTGCCACTCCTTAGTGGATCTCCGTTTCACCTCGCAAATTGGCTCTGCTACCAGGACTACACTTTTATCATGATAGTGTCTCTTCTACTCTAACCCTGCTTGGCTCATCTGTCACTTAATAAATCCCATGGGGGATGCAGTCTCTGTTTGATCAGAGTGGTTAGAGATAAACTGTAATTCCATTTTTACCACCAGCATTCTCTGCAACGAAAAAAGCATTCTTCCTTGCCCATTTCACTTTTCAAAGTGATGGGCATTAGCTAGATATCTTTATCTCTCTTTTTCTATCTATCTGACAGATTCTAATTATCTTCCAGGAGGGTGTAAATATTCCCTGGAATATTGCATGCCTGTTTTTTCACTGAATGAAATATAGATCGAGAAGGTTTATTTGCTAAAAATTAGGACACTGTAATCATTTAAATTATGCGATCCATATCTTGCTTTAATGCATCTTTAGGGATAGTTACATAGCTAAATCTGAAATACGACTTTTCATTTTTAAAAAAGGAATGTGTTTAAAGAGGATTTAAGGAGCACAGTTTAGATTTCTAGTTTCGAGGGGAAAATAAAATAGCTTCTTTTTCAAAATATGCTGGAGTAGGGGTACTTTTAATTCTGCAAGAGGTTTTCCGATCGTATGTTGATAGTTGTCAGTAGTGAAAAATTCAAAATTCTGCTCTGAAGAAGGAACCACTCGTATTACTAAAACTACTTCACAAAGCAAAAGCAACTCTATAGAAATAATGAAAAACAGCCAGGGGTTTTTGCAACAGGCAAAATGCTTATGTCACTCTAGCAGGGAAAGAGATTTGGAACTGAGAAACTTCTCCAAACTCAGTTTCAGGGCAGCAAGCTCCCTCAAACAGGTAGTCCTCAACTTATGACCAAAATTTCAATTGGGACTTCTGTTACTAAATGAGACAGTTAAGTGAGTTTCGCTTAACTTTATTACCTTCTTTCCATGATTGTTAGGGTTAGGATTAGGGTTAGGGTACCAAAACATAAAATAAAGCATGAGTCATGGTGGCGCAGTGGTTAGAAGGCAGTACTGCAGGCTACTTCTGCTGACTACTGGCTGCCTGCAATTTGGCAGTTCAAATCTCACCAGGCTCAACGTTGACTCAGCCTTCCATCCTTACGAGGTGGGTAAAATGAGGACCCTGATTGTTGGGGGCAATATGCTGACTCTGTAAACCGCTTAGAGAGGGCTATAAAGCACTGTGAAGTAATATATAAGTCTAATGCTATTACTATTAAGTGAATCTGGCTTCCCCATTGATTTAGTTTGTTGGAAGCCACATGGTAAGTCGCAAATGGCAAGAACCCTCATAAATTCTGCAATCATCAAAATTCAAATGCCTGAATTTTTGTTATGTAACTGCAAGAATGCTGCAATGGATCTAAGAGCAAGGACCAATCATAAGTCACTTTTTTCAGCACTGCCTTTGAATGGTTGCTCAATGAAAGATTGTAAGTTGAGGACTTTGAATGCATTTCTCTGTGCTTTATGAAGGGACACTTCCTTTAACTTGTCCTGAATTTCCTACTATTCCTCTTCACTGGACGCTCCTATAAGAAGATGAGAAAAACCTATTTTTTCCCATCCGATTCACCAATTTCAATCCTTGACTCTCTTTGATTCCTCATCCAAGCACATGCTGAAGTAAGATTTTCTGTTTGGAACAAACATACTCTATATTTAATCCTCATGTATAAACATATGCAGTCCTGGAGACTTTTAATTGTTCTAGATTTTATAGATTTTAATTGTTCATAATAATACAGGTAATCCTCAACTTGCAGCCATAACTGAGCCTGCAATTTTGGATATAAAGTATTACGGTTGTAAAGCAGGTCACCACATGATCATGAATAATTTTATGACCTTATTTGCAGATTAGGAGCTCCTGGTGGCCCAGTGGTTTGAATGCAGCATTGCAGGCAAACTCTGCCCACTGCCAGAGGTTCGATCCTGACTGGTTCAAGTTTGACTCATCCTTCCATCCTTCCAAAGTTGGTAAAATGAGAACCCAGATAGTTGGGGGCAATATGCTGACTCTGTAAACCACTTAGATAAGGCCGTAAAGCACAGGTAAGCAGTATGTAAATGTAAGTGCTATTGGTATTAAGTGAACATTATAGTCGTAAAACAAATGCCGTGGTTGTTAAGAAAACACCATGGTCATTAAGTGAACCCATTGTTTGCTAAGGGGTGGTGTTTTTTTTTTTTTTGCCAGAAAACAGAAGTAAACACTGGTTTCTAGAAAAAAAATGTATTGCAGTTATATGACTGGGAAATGCCGCAAAGAACTGTAAATGTGGCTTACCGTATTTTTTGGAGTATAAGACGCACCTTTTTACCCCCCAAAAGAGGGTGAAAACTTGGGTGCGTCTTATACGCTGAATGTAGTCCCCCCCACCCACCCACCCTTTGGCCTCTGTCTTCCAGCAATTTACCTGCTTGCAGCAAACAGGGAAGAGCCTGTAAAGCCAAGCAAGTCATTAGCAGCTTCCCAACCTACAGCTGATTTGCCACGTGCTAAAATGAAACTGCAACTGCAAAGAGGCAAATAGCTGGGAGAGACACGCAGATTTTTATTTTCTGCTGAACTGGATGCAAGGGGGTCAGTGAATAACTATAAATGTCTGTAGAATGTTCAAATTATTAGACTTATTTTTTAAAGACTGCTTTATTATTGTTCTAGAGCCAGGGTTCTCCAATCTTGGCAATTTAAAGACTTGTGGACTTCAACTCCCAGAATTCCACAGCCAGCTTTGTTAGCTTTGCTGACTGTGGAATTCTGGGAGTTGAAGTCCACAAATCTTAAAGTTGCCAAGGTTGGAGACCCCTGTAAATCTAGACAACTTAACAAAATAAAGAAGCTTTTTAAAATAAATGCTTGCTCTGAAGAGGCCCAGTGCTATTGTATGCTCTTTTAAATAATAGAGAATAATGTATACTTCCAGAAATTTTAATTAATTTTAACAGCTCTGTACAAGTATAGTCTGAAATGTAACAGTGTCCTGTTTAGTATTAGAGTTAAATCCTGACTTACCTTGGAGTAGATCTATTTAAATAATTGGGAGGAGTTAGTGTGACCACATTTAAGAAAACTTTCTGGCATCAGGTACATTTCTCCAATTCTTTGCTATTTCTATGGGTCAGGCACACATGCACAGAAATACACAGCAAACAGTGTATATCATCTGTGCTGTTTGCTGTTTGCTGTTTGGCAAATTGCTTGGAGGCAGAGGCCTTTTTTCCTTGTTTTCCTCCCCCAAAACTAAGGTGCATCTTATACTCCGGTGTGTCTTATACTCCAAAAAATATGGTAGTTGATGGGCACTACAAATGCAGTCACATGACTTTACGGAGATCTGGGCTATTGAGATTTGAATCCAGGTCGTAGTTCTCTCTCCGTGGTCCAATGTAACCTTGGTAAGCAACCAGTTATAAGTGAAAACAATCTATATTGATTTTTATTATATTTAATTCATTTTTTAAGATAAGCACATGATGACCAGAGATGGAGACTTCTAAGATCCTGCTTAGAAATTGTCAAAATAGGACAAAAGAGCAGCAACTGATGTTGTGCTTTTATTGAATGAAATATAAAATGTCAATCCAGATCCCCCCCCTATAGTTTCCAATCTCCATCTTCTGTCACAAAGTTCCTTAACCCATTTTCCAAAATTATTTGCACACCTGATTGGAAGTAACTTGTTACAGTTTCCACACTTTCCATTAACTATGTGATGATGATAAAAAGTGGAGAAGTGATATCAATTCTGAATGTATCATGTCAAGATGCCGTCCATGGACTCCAACTTCCATTTTTTCCAATAAATTGATCATGTAAGGCAGAAATTCTTGTTCTTAATCCCCATTTATTTAAAAAATGCTTTTATTATATATATAAAATAAAATATATATATAATAAAAGCATATAAAAATGCTTTTATTATATATATATAAAAATCTGGAGACCGCTCATCTCATTCACAGAGAGACTCTGTGGAGGTATACAATTTTATCATCTTTGTGTGTGTGTGTGTGTGTGTGTGTTTTGTGTGTGTGTGTGTGTCTGCATTTGCATATAACATGGCAGTCTGAAATGTGCTTGGCTGTGTATCATAGAAAGGTAAGCCGTAGAATGGGGATCAGCCAACCGTGGTGTAGTCAACAATGGTTAATATAAAAAGGTAAAATGTGTATGTTTTTGTTTTACAAATGTATTGCAGCTCCACTCATTAGCTCTAGTCCAGAGGTGTCGCTCAATGCCGGGGCCCGCATTTGGCCCGCGGGGTGCTTAGACATGGCCCGTAGGGCTGCCATGGAAACAGCAAATGACTGGTCTGCAGTGCCTCTGCCAGTGAAACAGAGCTCACAAGGGCTGCAGGCGGCGCTCCCAAGCTTCGTTTTCACTGGCAGAGGGTTGCAGGAGGCCGTCGCAGATGAAAACGGAGCTTGGGAGCCCATTTTCACTGGCAGAGCGCTTGGGCCACCACAGGCACCCCCAACATGAGTGTCATTGAGCTGGCCATGCCCTCCATGGTCATGCCCCCCCATTCCCCCCAAGGCCAAACACAAGCCTCCTGCGGCTCTATGAAATCAAGTTTGACACCCCTGTTCTAGTCTAAAATAACTACTGAATATCAGAGTTACCTAGACTGGAAAGTTATCCACTACATTAGACCATTGTGACCATTGTGATAGATTACGACACATTATTAGGCCTACAATCCAGGAGCAAGGCCTTCTTTGTTGCTTTTCCTATCTCCTGCACAGCTTTCACTCTTCCCTTATTTTAAAAAGCCCTTAAAATCTATATACCTCTAGAGATGCTTCTGAATTGAGCGGCCTTACAAATATAATAAATTAAATTAATAACCTTCACTGAGGAGACCATCTTGAAGTAGACCGATTCAGGATGGTGACGATGAGGATACTTTCAACAACTCTTAAGAAAAAAAAAAAGAAAACATGTCTGCCCATTAATATGCAACTTTTACACTTCAACGGTTTTGTTCATATGGCATTTTTTCATTCTGTCATTCTGCATTAGCTTCCCTCAGTTGTATTTTTCAATCCAGGAGAAGCCCGTTGCCAATAATGTGTTCCAAACACTGGAGCACGGTAACGGTAATGGAGCATCTGTTCTTTTGCTTTGAAGGTAAACAGAGAGGTTGACTTTGCCTGTCATGTAAGACTTCTGATTTGCAGATGTTCATGTCTTAAAAATGAAAAAAGAACTAATTATTTAAAAATTAAGCTGGGTGGGTTTTTTTAGCCTGTCAGAGAGGCGCAATGTTCCTGAAATATATTTTTGTTTGTCTTCCTACCCCAAGCCTTCTAGATTTTAACTGTCTTAAGGCATTCACGCCCTGATAAATGTTTGTAATGATTATGTTCCCTCCTTTATTTTCCTCTCAGGAGTGTTGGGATGGGATCAAATGAATATTCCCCTTGCAGATGCCCCTATATTTTGCCATAGGATGCCATGCAGGACGATGAGTATTCTGTATCATGAGGGGCAGGGGTGGGTTCTGGATCCTTTTGCTGCCGGTTCTGCACATGCGCAGAAGCAAAAATTAGCTTCTGTGCATGCACAGAAGCATAATCCAAGATAGCGGCGCCCACGGACACACAGACAGGACCGGCTTCGTGACATCATCACCGAGTTACTAATGGTTCTAAAGAACCGGTTAGAACCAGTAGAAACCCACCTCTGATGAGGGACATCAAGTAGCAGAAAAGATCCAGATGGTATTTTGCTGCATGAGATGGACAAAATTCCCTGCCCCACAGGCTGAGGGAACATTTGGGGGCAAACTAGGACCATGTGCAAAATACGGTAATTTGAGGGAGACAGGGAAACTCTCCCTAATTACATCTCTCCACCTTATCAACATGGGCATGTTGTGTGCCCTATCTATTAAGTGCCAGACTGTAACAATATTGCAAAAAAAGCATTAAGACTTGTTAACCTAATCTTGTGAAGCTTCTTCTCTGGTAATATTGTACTTTTAACCAGAGCATATAAAACATTTGCTAGACCAATTCTCAAATACAGCTCATCTATTTGGAACCTGCACTACATATCGGGCATTAATACAATTGAGAGAGTCCAGAGATATTTCACGAGAAGAGTCCTCCACTCCTCTGTTCGCAACAGAATACCTTATGCCACCAGACTTGAAATTTTGGGCTTAGACAACTTAGAACTACGCCACCTTCAGTCTGACCTAAGCATAGTACATAAAACTATCTGCTACAATGTCCTACCTGTCAATGAATACTTCAGCTTCAATCACAACAATACACAAGCACACAATAGATACAAACTTAAGGTAATTGCTCCAAACTCAATTACAGAAAATACGACTTCAGCAACAGAGTGGCCAATGCCTGGAATACACTACCCAACTCTGTGGTTTCTTCCCCAAATCTCCAAAACTTTAACCTTAGACTGTCTATTGTCGACCTCACCCCATTCCTAAGAGGTCCGTAAGCGGCGTGCATAAGCGCACCAACGTGCCTACCGTCCCTGTCCTAATGTTCCCATGTACTCAAAATCGTCTCATGTATACATGTTCATACTTTTACTGTAATCTTATATGCTTGACAAAAATAAATAAATAAATAAATAAATAAATAAAAATATTAAGGTTTTACCTGACAGGAGGTGAGCCTTTTTGGGCTATGGCACCCACCCTTTACAATATATCATCCTCATCCCCATGTCAGGCCTGGAAACCATTTTTTGGGCCTTGGATCTTCAGGCCTGCCACATTTAGTGCTGTGGGAAACTAGGAGGGCGGATTGCATGGAGTTGCATGGGGAGATATGTAGTCAAAATAACATTCCTTTCTCCGAGAGTCAAGGCCACTCTGCCCTGCACCTGGAGGGGTGTGCCTGGAAAAAACCTCCAGTTGGGATGGTGCTTTGATTGGACCATGTGATGGACATGTGGGAGCTGGGGGAGGGACTTGGACTTTCTTTTGGGTGAGGAAAACCTGGAAGCTTTCAGATTTGGGTTTTCCCAGATGTGCCAATATGACATCTCTAATAAAACGGAATTTTGAGGAAACTCAGGCCTCAGAATTTTCTTTTGTTGGGGGTGTTACTTGGAACCCTGACACCCCATAAAACTGGTCTTGGCTCTATTGCCCTTCCAGAAACCACTCAATACACAGCTTTCTAGCAGGCTTAGGAGTCCCTTGGAAACTGGGAGACCACATTACTTTATGAAGTATGAGTTTTTAAAGACTCCCCCATGTTTTACTGTTTATAATGGTTGTTTAAGATGCATTTTTATTGTTTCATTTGTACTGTATGCCACCCAGTGTCACATTTGTGAATGGGTACTATATAAATTTGATACATACCTAAGTTGCATGCTGTGTGTACAGCTTTGCTATCGGTACTGTTGCTCCCCATTCTTAATATCATACATCTGAGGCAACGTGACTAAGGTTAGGATTGGCCCTAGCTAATACTAGGCAGGCGGGCTTTCTATTTAGAAATTTAGGCTCTAATTTTAATCAACTCTGCTCTTTAGGGGCATATATGAAAAGTATTAATTTATATAGCGTGATTTCTATGAATTCATTAGAAGGAAGTAATTTGTCGATGATACATTCTGATAAAAACACAAGAGATAAAAATACACAACATGAAATATAAAATCTAAAAATTATAAGCATACAGTATACCTAGATTATAGATATAATCTTTTGCTTCATTTGTCATAGCCAGGAAATCAGCAATAGCTGATCTGAATGTGCCATACAATAAATAAATAATAAATAAATGCTGATGATAGCAGTGAGGCCATGAATGAACAAATACATAAAAGGCTTGTCTATTCCCTGGAATTTAAATGGAATTTAAAATATCTCTGTTTAGAATCCTCAGAATAATCATGTTTGTGGATATTTTTCTCATCTGCACTTCCGGCCTTCTTCTTTTTGCCACCAGAATGCTGGAAAACTATTGGAACCTGAAACAGGGCTTTTCATCAAAATATAAACAAGTGACTTTGATGATAGAAAGCCAGAATCTTCTATAAAATTATGTTTGCTCACTGCTTTCTTCAGAAACGTGGTTTACAAACTGACAGAAGAATTTTCTACATTTGCCAGATGTGAGACTACAAATCTCATCATTCCCCGTATCAGTGGTGGGTTCTCATTGTTGTGGTCGACTCTACTGCACCGGTAGCAGCCAGCAGATGATGCTATTTGCGTGCGACAGCTCCAGTGCTATCTTCACCGGTCTGTCACGCGGCCCCATCTTGTGGAATTTTTGGGCTGATTTTGCTTCCTGCACATGCACGGAAGCAAAATCTCACGAGGGGACTCCTGCGCATGAGATTTTGACGATTTTTTGCTTCTGCACATGCGCAGAAGCAAAAAAAGCACCAAAATTGCATGCTTGCGCATGTCTCCTCGTGAGATTTTGCTTCCGCGCATGTGCAGGAAGCAAAATTGCGCAAGAGGGCACGCGCATGCAGTGCACACATTGAAACATGGCAATGTGCACGCAGTGGACCGGTAGCGCAAAGAACAAGCAACCCGCCCCTGCCCAGTATGCATGCCCAAGTGGGGAGAGGATTTAAATAGACACTAAGGGATACAGCTTCAATTGTTGAGAATTCTGATCTGGGAAGTATCCTCCCACACTTTCTTGGTAGCCGTGACCCAATATTAATTCAAGACAGGCTCTCCATCTTTACTTAAAACTACAAAACTTTGGGCTCTTGATTTAAAAAAAATAGAAATGTTGACTTTAATGAGGTTATAAATAAAACAACCTTGGAACGAGCTGCCTCACACCCAGTGCACCCTCTAATCACTGCAATTCACTGTGAATTCATTTGAAAAGACTAAAATATTTCACGTTTAATTAATTTTAAGCACGAGCATTCTGTATAAGCACTCAAAAATTGCTTCCGTATACATATATGTAACCTTGGAGCTAAACCTTGTCTGAATTGTTGGAAACTATTCTCCTGCACCCAACCAGCTAATTATTTTTGTTTCTGGCACTGTCTCAACATCTCAGGATAGTTTTGGTAATCAAATATCTTAAAAATAGATTTTTAGATCAGTCAGTCCTCCAAACTGATACTAAATTTACAATTGTGGATTTTGCTCCTGCCTTGTGCAATAAAATAAAGCTAATTGTTCAATCATGGGAATATAAAGAAATGTGTCAGTTTCATTTATTTTTTTTAGGCATCTCTTACAAAATTCTTACAGCAGCATATTACAAAAACTGAACCAAATTCAAATATATCATACATATATTCATCCAGAATAAAACATAAAAATGTGGGGAAACAAGTGGGAAATATGAAATGTATCACATGTACTGTAGATTGCTTCCAGTTCAGTGTTTTCTTTCACTAAGGTAAGAGCACTGGAAACTGTTAGATCAGTAGCCCCAGCCTTTACGGCTTTGTGGACTGGCAGGGGACGTAGGGCAGTGATGGGTTCTAAATCCCATCGCTACAGGTTCGCGTGCATGTGATGCTTCTGCACATGCGCACAAGCATCCGGGGTGGGTGGGCGGAGTCTCCCACCACTGCTGCTACCGGTTCACAGAACCATACCGTACCGGTAGCAACCCACTGTTGGATGGGTGTGTGTGTTAGGATTCCATGTAAGGGCATGCAGTCTTTTCACGGCCCAGTTCTAAACTGGCCATAGCCCTGTAGTAGGCCATGGCCCAGGGTTTAGAGACCCCTGCCTTAGATCACAGATGAAGAAAGCTCTTTGTGTCTGAACAATGAAACAGGGCCAATAAAAATGACAATTGCAGACACAGGCAAAGTCTGGTTGAATTGCATCAAGAAACTGTCCTGGCACCGGAGGTTTTTTACTGCTTGGAATGCCCATGTTTGTACTGGACCCCAAACCCAAGGTGTGTGATTTGCTCGCAACTTGTGTAAAGGCTCTGCGATGGTAGCTTTATTTTTCAGGAACATGCTGTAGAAATTCAGTAATCCCAAAAATGCCTTCAGCTCAGTCTTGTTGGTGGGCACTGGAGCCTCCCTGATAGCCCTAAGCTTGCTTTTAGTTGGGTGTAGTCTGGATCCATCTATCCGATACCCCAAAAACTCCACTTCTGAGACCCCTATCTGACATTTACTGGCCTTGGCTCTCAACCCTGCTGCTCTTAAATGCGAGAGCACCTCTCGCAGTCTCTCTCTCAGCTGAGGCCTGTCTTCAGCTGTTATTAGTATGTCGTCAAAATAGCCCCGGTATTTTGCTCAACACCCGTTCCATGATGCCTTGAAAAATTCCTGAGGCTACACTAAATTGCAACCGGTTACATTGGAAAGCCAATGGGTCACTATTGTTTGAGCTAGTGCGGTTTCGTGATCGACTGAAAGTTGTTGATACACCTGCACGAGATCTATTTTTGCAAAAATTGTGTCCGGGCCCAGCGTGTGTAATAGGTGCTGTACTACTGGCACCGGGTATGCACTTTGTTGTAATGCATTATTAATTGTACATTTATAGTCAGCACAGATGCGAAAAGACCCATTGTTTTTTAAAACTGGCACTATGGGGGTTTCCCATTTAGCGTGATCCACTGGTTCTAAAATTCCTTGAGCTATTAACCTATCTAATTCCTTATCTATTAAGGGTCTTAACGCAAAAGGGACTTTCCTGGGCCTTAACCTGTACATAATTATAGATTTCTTCCCCCTCCTTGTTTTAAAAATAGAATATGCTTCTGAACCTGATCTTTAGACAGTGTAAGGGTATTGTTATCACTCTGGTGCTTTGCTGAAAATTTGGGGTCTTAATTCATATTATTTCTCAAAAGATAGGATCATGGTTACAGGGCTAATCATTTGCCTAGTTCTGAAACTGCCACTTTTCTACTCCGTAGTAGAAATGAAATAGGAAGGTTTCAATGGCGCATAGTTTATTTATGTGTTTATTTATTAAGTTTACATGCCTCACATCTCACTATCTAAAGTGACTCTAATTGCCATTTAGAGCTTTTTGGAATATGGTTGCATCATACAAACTCATGTGTTGTGAGATTAAGGAGTTTTCACTGTGTTTTCTGATTGCTAGTTAGTGTTCCTGGATATGTTCTGCTAGTCTTCTGCCTACTATCCTCAATAATGACTGTTACAGTCCTTACCCTGTATTGTAGATAACTACAACCAGTAGTGGGTTCTAAATCCCGTTGCTACCAGTTCATGCACGTGCTTGCACACGCGCGACACTTCTGCACATAGCAAAAACATCCCGGGCGGGTGGGCGGAGTCTCCTGCCACTGCCACTACTGGTTCATCGAACTGGGCTGAACTGGGAGCAACCCACCGCTGACTACAACACATAGTGTAATGGGCTATTGGGTCTTTTTCTTTATTTAAGTTGAAGGCTTTAGTTGGTTTGTGTGCTATGGTAATGCCATGTGGTTGTAATAGCCTGTTGCTTGTTTCTGAGATGTTTATGATACAGTATATGGCAGTATATCCCATTTATAGCTTGCATTGCGCTGTAGTGGTTTGAGTGGTTGGGTACTTTTTGATAAAGTTGTGTGAATAACCATCTTGTTGGAAGATGTATAGGTAATCACTGATCTGTTTCCTTATTCTGGTGTTGTGGGTTGCTGTAAGTATGTTTGTGTGCTCATTTGAAGAATATTCTGACCATTACTCCTACGCAATTTCTCTTGTGGGAGGTTCCATTGTTACTTTGGTAATGGAGCATTTAGTGAATGTGGGTTGTTTTTCAACTGATACCTAATGGATAACTTTAAATATTCTGGAGTCTTGAAGTATGTAGATGCACTTTGCTGTAATTACAAGTGTTTGATGTGTATTGTTTTTTTAAAAATAATATTTTTCATATGAATGATTGCAAAATGCATTTCTTGGCTGTTCTTGCAATGATTCCCAGTAATTTCATCCCAAGTAAGGTGACACAATGGTCAGTTAGAATGATTAATGGGGGTTATATCCAAATGGTAGCAGTTTGATCTTAATTCTGTGTGACCTGATTTCTATAATGATTTATCTAGTCTTGAGGAAAAATAAGAGATGTAAAAAGGTTTGCAGAGAAGGTAAGTCAGCACATTTCCTTAAATATACACATTTTCAAATAATGATAGTTTTTTAGTAAGTCTCTGGAGATACCTCTCTACAAGGTTTGTTGAGCAATATATGGTGTAACCTTTAAGATTTTCTTTCTATTTCAGCCATTGGCTGGCAATATTAACTAAGTTAATATATTCTTGACTTAGCTAGAACCAATGTGCATTTTCCAGTCCATTCAAACTGTTAAGCAAATTAAATCAAAATTTCTTTTTAAAAAATCCCGTTTCACTTTTTCAGTCTTTCTCTTTGTAGTAACTTGCTATTCCTAACATATTTACTGTGGTCCAATATCCACTTTTGGTTTCCTGATGAGCATTATTTCTATTACATGTTAAGTTTGCACCTCATATTGGAATCCTTAAGAGGCCCCTGACAATGCCAAAAAGTTAATTTTATACCTGATAAATGAAAAAGTCTATAGCAGTGATGGCAAACCTTTTTCCCCTCGGGTGCCGAAAGCATGTGCGTGTGTGCAATCGCACACACATGTGCCCCCACCTGCAATTTAATGCCCCCCTGTGCAGGGGTGGATTCCTAATTTTTTTACTACCACTCTGTGGGCGTGGCTTATTTTGTTGGTGTCGCTTGCCGGCCATGTGACCAGGTGGGCGTGGCTTGCCGGCCATGTGACCAGGTGGGCGTGGTGTCTCGGACTGCTGAAGGGAGGGGAACGGAGATAGGTCCTGCCACCCATTCCCCCTCCCATCAGCAGCTCAAGAATGTTCATTTGAATGTGCGAAAATGCCTGGGATTATCACCGCGTGTTTGTGGCTTCTCGGGCTGCTGAAGGGAGGGGAATGGAGATAGCTGCTGCTGCCCGTTCTTTCAACGTCTCACACGCTCCCTCAGCCATCTTCCCCTGCTTGGACTCACTGTGGGGTGGGAAGGCAGCGCATGCGCAGAAGAAAATTTGTAAAAAATGTAAAAAAAATTTTTTAATGGTGGCGCCCAGGCACCGGCAACTGACCGCACCGGTACTGTGACATCACCAGCGGGCCGCTACCGGTGCTATAGAGTGGACCACACCAGTAGGAACCCACCACTGCCCCTGTGCCCTGCCCCCCTGTGTATGCATATGTGACTCCCCACGTAGCCCCCCCCCCATGCATGTGCACACAACCCCCTTCCCCATTTCCTGACTTCTGGTGGGCCCGGTAGGCCCGTTTTTTGCCCTCCCCAGGCTCCTGTGGCTTCCCTGGAGCCTGAGGAGGGCAAAAATGGCCTCCCCGCCCCCCCGGAGGCCAAAAATGCCCTCCCAGAGCTTCTGCTGGCCGGTGCTGGAGCTGAGCTAAAATCAGCTGGCCGGTGCTGGAGCTGAGCTAGGGCAATGGCTTGCGTGCCGGCAGATATGGCTCTGCATGCCACCTGTGGCACGCATGCCATAGGTTCGACATCACGGGTCTATAGCATCCAAGTAAAAATGGGGTTTGAGTTTTCATTGTATCTGAGCTACAAAGTAATGATTTTGAAAGGACACTTGTAACAGAAGCAACAGAAAAGCTACTCTTTTCTGCATTTTGATAAATCACAGTTCTTTCTTGAAATGATAACGTAGAGCAAAATAACAGGAGCTATAACAAACTTGGTGTCATGGTATCATCTTTCATTAAAATGTATAAGAAGAAAGAATGAAGAATCAGAGGGACCTCATTTCACAGCACGGAAAGGAAAGATAGAAAATATATTTATCTGGACTTAGAAGGCGGGTTTTTATTTTTTTAACTTTTTTACAACCAGCATTTATCAGAAGCACACAGTGAGATGAACTAAACCAGTAAGTTGTAGAAACATGGTGTATATCACATTCAGAGAAAAAGTATCCTAGACCTATCTAGTTTTTCACCTCTGAAATGATTTAATTCCAGTCCTTGGCAAGCACATTACCACCTTCCCTGACATCTGGTCAGCAGATACTCATATAATGAATGTAGAAGCTTAAGGAACTACATATCTCCTTCCAGGTGTACCAAGTAAGACATACCTTGTGAGACGTACCAAGTAAGACATACCATTATCATGCATGCTAGATGAAATACAGTTCTTTCCTTTTATATTAAGAAGACACAAACTTCTGGACTGGTTGATGGACACAATAACATTGGCTGATCTAATCCCCCAAAGTTGAGAGCTAGGCTGTGTTTAATCAACATAAGACAGCCTTCACAACTCCCTACGCATGTGCAAATTCCAATATTCAGAATTCACAAATTTTATTTTAGAGCTCTTGGGCAGCTGAGAGGCAAATTAAAGGAATCACTGGAATTTAAGGTTGGAGAAGTGGGCATTTCTTTGGTTACGCTGGGAAGGAAACTTGCCATGGCCAACCTTCTATGGCCAACTCACCATGGCCAACTCCCCACAGCCAACTTGCTGCAGCCAACTCACAACGCCTAGCTCACCATGGCCTCTCCATGGCCAACTCACTGCAGGACAATTCACCACAGAACAAGAGTTACACTAATATCAAGGAAATGGTGGAATAGAATCATTAAAGAAAAGATTCAAAAGGAAGGACAACATGAAATGTGAATGACAAAAATTAAAACAGTTTTCATATTATTTTAAATAATTAAATTGAATTGTTGAATTGCCCTTCAGTGACTTGGCTATGGTGAGTTAGCTGTGGTAGGTTGGCCATGGCAAGTTGGCTGCAGCAAGTTGTCCCATTGCATGATCTGGCACCCAGGATCACACATATAAATTGATGATTACATGGTTGAACTAAGACTGGAAAGAGATTTAACTGATCCAAAATGACTAAGTTGGTATCCATGTCTGAGAATGAATATAAAGCTGGATGAATGAATCTTACTTCAGAAGATTGCTGGTGTAGGGATAACAAGGGAAGCTGAATCTTATATGAGCTGCCTTGAATTTTGGGAGTTAAGGCAACCTATCAACAAATTAAATAAATATTTCATTTAAGGTTAAGGTGCCGGATACAAGATGTGAGTTCTAGTCCCACCGTAGGCATGAAAATTGGCTGGGTGAGTGGGGCCAGTCATTTTTTTCTGAGCCTAACCTTCCCCCAGGGTTTGGTGGCAGCAGTGCCTCCAAAGTCCATTCAGAGAGTGGTAAGGACAGCTGAGAAGATTATAGGAAGCTCGCTTCCTGTCATTCAGGATACTTCTTATAAGCGCTATGGGCTTCAAGCTCAAAGCACTGTTAGAGACCTCCCACACCCACTTCATGGTCTATTTCTGTTGCTCCCATCTGGAAAAGATTTCAAAGTATTTCCAGCAGGACTTCCAGATTCTGTAACAGCTTTGTTCCCTGTGGCATCCTTTGGGTAAACTCGCAAGATTCGTTTCTCTCACCATGTACAAGTATACATCTGAACTAGACTGTGTTGTTTCTCCATGTCATATAATGTATGCGGGTACACACTTTATCTATCTATCTATCTATCTATCTATCTATCTATCTATCTATCTATCTATCTATCTATCTATCTATCTATCTATCTATCTATCTATCTATCTATCATCATATGTTTATGTAGTGTATATTAGAGGTGGAGACCCTTTGAAGTCTGTATGCAATGAAATTTTGTTTTAATGTATGCCAATTAAATGTACATTGAAAGTGACAATAAAATTATTCTAAGTTGTTCAATTGTGGGGAAAACAGGAGAAGAAAGGGATATTAAGTATGTTTGCTGCCTTGAGCTATTTATAAAGTAAAAAAGGCAGGTTAAAAATCTAATAAATAACATCAATTTTGCAAGCTCCAGAACTCTTTCCCCAAATATACCGTATTTTCTGGAGTATAAGACCAGGGGTGAAATGCTGCTGGTTCGGGAGGGCTGGTCAGTCATTGCAGAGCCGATGGAGCTGGCGGCGGTCGCGGCGCAGGGCTTCTCTCGCCCACTTACCCTGTCCACCTGGATGCCACCATTTGAGTCCTTCTACGCTCTGTGCATGCGCAGAACGCTTTGCACATGCACAGAGGGCAAAATAACCCAAATGGTGGTCTCCAGCTGGGCAGGGGAAGTGGGCAGGAGAAGCCCCGTGCCAGATAAGGGACATAGTCATCACCCCTCTGTCATGGTCAGATCATTTCCTACTGAGGTTGGATTTCGCTGCCCCACTCCTCCCCCGCAGGGAGGCGGGACCGACTAGGTGGTTCCGCCCCAGGCGCCCGATGGAGCCAGACGGATTCTAGAGGGAACTTGGGGAGATACCTGAAACCCTGGTACACAGTTCGGCTGACTCCCTGGTGGCTGCTTGGAACATCGCAGCATCAGGGGCGTTAGACCGAATTGCGCCTAAGCGACCTCTCCGTGGCAGTGGATCCCGGAAAGCTCCCTGGTTCACCGAGGAGCTCCGGGAGATGAAACGCCAGAAGAGACGTCTGGAGCGCCGCTGGAGGTCCAGCAAGACCGAATCCGATCGAACACTATTAAGAATTTACATCAGATCTTATTTAGTGGCGATAAGGGCGGCAAAACGATCCCATTTTTCCGCTCTTATTGCGTCCGCAGATTCTCGCCCAGCTGCCTTGTTTAGGGTGACTCGCTCCCTCCTTGCTAAAGGGGGGAGCGAGGAACACTTGCAAGGTAGAGCTGAGGAATTTGCAGAGTTTCTGTCGGATAAAGTCGCTCGGATCCGGTCGAACCTGGACTCTGGCTGGGCAGAGTCCATGGAGTTGACTGGGGCAAGTCTTAGTCCACCGTTGTGGGAGGAGTTTGGGCCTGTTTCTCCTGATGATGTGGACAGAGCCGTGGGGGCGATGGGGGCCTCCACCTGTTTATTGGACCCCATGCCCCTCCTGGTTGGTCTTGGCCAGCAGGGAGGTGACACGCGGCTGGATCCGGGCGGTGGTCATCGCTTCTTTGGGGGAGGGATCCGTACCGCAGTCGTTAAAAACTGCGGTGGTGAGACCCCTCCTGAAGAAGCCTTCCCTGGATCCAGCTGATTTGAAGAACTATCGTCCGGTCTCCAACTTACCTTTTTTAGGGAAAGTTGTGGAGAAGGTGGTGGCTACTCAACTTCTGCGACTTCTGGATGAAACAGAGCATCTAGATGCCTATCAGTCGGGTTTCAGGCGCGGGTACAGTACAGAAACTGCCTTGGTCGCTCTGATAGATGATCTCTGGCGGGCCCGGGATGGGGGAAACTCCTCTATCCTGGTGCTACTTGACCTCTCAGCGGCTTTCGATACCATCGACCATGGTATCCTTCTGCATCGTCTCGGTGAGTTGGGAGTGGGAGGCACCGTTTTACGGTGGTTCTCCTCTTATCTCGCCGATAGGATGCAGTCGGTGTTAACAGGAGGGCAGAGATCCTCCCCTAGGCCCCTGTTATGCGGGGTGCCTCAGGGGTCGGTTCTCTCGCCCATCCTATTTAACATTTACATGAAACCGCTGGGTGAGATCATCCGCAGACATGGGGTGCGTTACCACCAGTACGCTGATGACACCCAGCTGTACATCACCACCCCGTCTGACTTCAGTGTGGCAGTTGATGTAATGTGCCGGTGCCTGGACGACGTTAGGATCTGGATGGGGAGGAACAGACTCAGACTCAACCCCGACAAGACTGAGTGGCTTTGGGTATTGCCTCCTAAGGACTACGACAACTGTCCCTCCTTGGTTTTAGAGGGAACGAAACTGATTCCCTCGGACCAGGTCCGCAACTTGGGGGTCCTCCTAGATCCACAGCTAAAATTGGAGCATCATCTTACTGCTGTGGCTAGGGGGGCCTTTGCACAGGTTCGCCTTGTGCACCAGTTGCGGCCATACTTGGAGAAGGAGGCTCTACTCACGGTCACTCACGCCCTTGTCACCTCCCGTTTGGACTACTGCAATGCGCTCTACATGGGGCTACCCTTGAAGAGTATCCGAAGACTCCAACTGGTACAAAATGCGGCTGCGCGTGCTGTGGTGGGTGTACCAAGGTACACCCACGTGACACCTTTACTCCGCCAGCTGCATTGGTTACCCATTTGTCTCTGGGTCCAATTCAAGGTGTTGATCACCATCTTTAAAGCCCTTCATGGCTTAGGGCCGGGTTATCTCCAGGACCGCATTCTGCCTCATACTTCCCTTCGACCGGTTAGGGCCCACAGAGTTGGCCTCCTCCAGGTCCCATCGGCTAAGCAATGCCGGCTGGCGGGTCCTAGGGGGAGGGCCTTCTCTGTGGCAGGCCCCGCGCTCTGGAACCAACTTCCTCCAGAGACCCGAACCATCCCCACCCTGCTGGCCTTCCGAAAAGCCGTTAAGACGTGGCTTTTCCTGCAGGCAGGGGGCAGAGCTTAACTCCAACTGAACTCTCCCCCGGGTATGCTTGGTTGTTGCATGGTTGTTTTTATATTGCATTTTTAATTTTTATATTATGTTTTTAAATTTTGTTTATTGGTTTCTTGTATTTTCTTATGCTGTACGCTGCCCTGAGTCCTTCGGGAGTTGGGCGGCATATAAGAAAGCCAAATAAATAAATAAATAAATAAACTGCCACCAGCTCCATCGGCTCTGCAACGACCGACTGGCCCGCCCGAACTGGCAGCATTTCACCACTGTATAAGACGCACCGGAGTATAAGACACACCTTAGTTTTGGGGGAGGAAAATAGGGAAAAAATCTACCTACCAGGTATTCATCTGGCTAGTGTCCTTAGTCTGTTCAGTTTCAGCACATTATTTTATCCTCTGGTTAGGGCTGAAAAAGCCTTTTTCAGAGGGAGTAGGAATGAAAACAAGCCTGCAAAGACTTAGGGCAGGAAAAACTGCTTCGGAGGGAGTAGGAATTAAAAAAAATGCTGCAAGCCAGGAAGATCGTTAGCAACTCGTTAGGGTTGAAAAGCACCACTTTTTCAGAGGGAGTAGGAATGAAAACAAGCCTGCTAAGAATTAGGGCTGGAGGGAATAGGAAGCCAGGAAGATCGTTAGCACCTCGTTAGGGCTGGAAAAAAAGCTTCAAAAAAGCTACATTCAAAGTATAAGATGCACCCAAATTTTCAGCCTCTTTTAGGGAGGAAAAAGGTGCGTCTTATACTCCGAAAAATACGGTATCTTTAATATAACAGAAAAGTTTTTAATTCTCTCTCTCTCTCTCTCTCTCTCTCTCTCTCTCTCACACACACACACACACACACACACACACACACACACACACACACCGAGAGATATTAAATTCATTTGAACTAAATTGCATTTACTTTCCATCTTGCCCTCCCCAGCACATCATAGAGTGTGGTGCTCAGCATGCCATTCAGAGATCAAATGTTGCGCGCTTACCCTTGTGCCACCAAACAAGAGAAATTAGATGGGTTATGATTATGCATCATTTGCTTTCTAAGACTCAGCATTGAGTCCATCTTGGTCTTTCCTTCCACCTCAGAAGAAACAGCTGCAGTTCCCCTTCCTAGCAAGAAAAATGACCTCATTCATCTTCTCCAATTGCCTGGTTATGCTAGAACTATAGAAGCAAGGAGACAGAACACTCTCCGGCCCATATATCAGTTAAAAGGACACAAACTACCAATTGCTTTTCAAGGGGAAAAAAGCTAGAAAAGATCAGCTTGGCCAAAATAGGAAAGAAATGCCCACTTATAGCTCATTGATTTATTCTGGCCTTGAAGAACTGATTTTCTCGTTTTGTCCTTTCTCAGTCCTTGTTTCTCATGAGTTTTACCTTTTTAAGGCCATTCTCCACATCTATTCTGTGAGCTACTATGAAAGGCTGTAATTGAAAAATGGGATTTAAAAAATAATGGATGGAACTAATAAGTACTATTTTTATTGTTTCATTTAAAGTTTTACTGCTGTTTGAAATAATATTGTGAGGAAATAATATGAGTTCATTTATGTGATTTATTTATTTATTTATTAAAATTTCTATGCCGCCCAACTCCTGGGCGGCTCACAGCAGGTATAGAAACATATAATAAGTAAAAACAATTTTAAAAAACCCATATTGAAATACTATCCATTTAAAAAAAAAACTTTCATTCATACCCCGCCTGCCGGAAGAGCCAAGTTTTTATTGCTTTACGGAAGGCCAGCAGGGTGGGGATAATCCTGATCTCTGGAGGGAGTTGGTTCCAAAGGGAGGGGGCTCCCACAGAGAAGGCTCTCCCCCTCGGCCTCGCCAACCGGCATTGCTTGGTCGACGGGAGCTGGAGGAGACCCACTCTGTGGGACCTAACCGGTCGTAGGGAGGTATGCGGCAGGATGCGGTCCCGAAGGTAACCTGGCCCTGAGCCATGTAGGGCTTTAAAGGTAACGACCAACACCTTGAATTGGATCCGGAGACTAATGGGCAACCAATGCAGCTGGCGGAGAATTGGTGTTACATGGGTGCATCTGGGTACACCCACCACAGCTCGCGCAGCTGCATTTTGCACCAATTGCAGTCGCCGGACACTCTTCAAGGGTAGCCCCATGTAGAGCGCATTGCAGTAATCCAGCCGTGAGGTGATAAGGGCATGAGCGACTGTGAGAAGTGCCTCCTTCTCCAAGTAGGGTCACAATTGGTGCACAAGACGTACTTGTGCAAAGGTCCCCCTAGCCACAGCTGAAAGATGTTGCTCCAATTTTAGCTGTGGGTCTAGAAGGACACCCAAATTGCGAACCCGTTCTGAGGGAGCTAATTTCTCCCCCCCAAGAACCAAGGAGGGACAATTGGTCAAGTCCTTAGGAGGCAATATCCACAGCCACTCAGTCTTGTCAGGGTTAAGTTTTAGCCGGTTCTTCCCCAGCCAGACCCTAACATCATCCAGGCAGCAGCCCATTACGTCTACGGCTTCCCCGAATTGAGACGGGGTGGAGATGTACAACTGGGTATCATCAGCATATTGCTGATACCTCACCCCGTGTCGTCGGATGATCTCACCCAGTGGCTTCATGTAGATATTAAACAGGATGGGCGAGAGGACCGAGCCCTGTGGCACCCCACATAGTAGGGGCCTAGGGCTCGACCTCTGCCCCCCTGTCAACACCAACTGCGTCCTGTCAGAGAGGAAGGAGGAGAACCACTGCAAAACAGTGCCGCCCACCCCCACCTCTCCGAGACGACGCAGAAGGATACCATGGTCAATGGTATCGAAGGCCGCTGAGAGGTCAAGTAGCACCAGGAATGAGGAATAACCCCCGTCCCGGGATCGCCAGAGATCATCCATCAGGGTGACCAAAGCCGTTTCTGTACTGTAGCCGCGCCTGAAACCTGATTGAAAGGGATCCAGAAAATCAGTATCATCCAACAGTCGTAGGAGCTGGAGCGCCACCACTTTCTCAAGTTGGCTGGAAGATTCTTATGCTTGGTGTATGTGTGCATTTTGTGATGTTTAGTTGATTAATGTTCTACGGTTGTGAAATACTGTTAAGGATTTGATTTGATTTTCAAAAATTTGGTGTGTTCCACATATCGTGAAGAGATGCCATCAATAGGAACATACATTGAAGGTGGAATCCAGGTGGAATCATGGTCTAGAATCTAAGATATGACAAGGTGGAGTAAACCACTGTGTCCATATTGCCCAGCTGCGATGCACATTAATTCCTTGCTATATTTATGCAGAAAATCATTGAATAATTAGGATATTAATTTAAAACAAGCCTTATCTCTGTGTGGCTCCATGTAATCAGTGTCACATTTAAACTAATGCCTGCTCATTTTTAGATTTTCAATGTAGTTTTCATGTCAACAATACTGTATAAAAACATATACATCTTTGCAAGTCAAGTAAATTCATAGAGTTTTTCGCAGTTTGTTCTTCCATTTTTTGCTTCATTTATTTCATTTAGTCTTCTGTGGATTTCAGGCAGGCATGTAGGTTTCAGGAAGAAATATTTCTCAGACACAGTTGCAGGAATTGGGCATGTCTAGTTTAATGAAAAGAAGGACTGGGGTGACATGATAGCAGTGTTCTGATATCTCAGGGGCTGCCACAAAGAAGAGGGAGTCAAACTATTCTCCAAAGCACCTGAAGGCAGGACAAGATGGAAACTAATCAAGGAGAGAAGCAACTTAGAACTAAAGACAAATTTCTTGATAATGAGAACAATTAACGGCTTGCTTTCAAAAGTTCTGGATGCTAAGTCACTGGAGTTTTTTTTTAAAGAAGAGATTAGAGAACCATTTATCTGAAATGGCATAGGGCCTCCTGCTTGTGAAGGGGATTGGAAGAGAATACCTCCAAGGTCTCTTCCGACTCTGTTATTCTGTTTGATTACTAGATCTTCACTAGTAATAATTTTATTAGTTCTGTTGCAGCTTTACCAATCAACCACCATCATAACACCTTCTCTTGTATGCTCACTTCTTTTTAAAAGCATCTCTTTCTGTTTGTTTACTGCAACAATTTTATTCTCAATATTGCCACCTTTGTTGGCCTCTTTTCTGCTTGGGCTCATTTATAATCCAATTTCTCAACTCTCGAATAAGTTGGATCGTTTACAATTGAAAGTTCACAGATTAAAAACACCAATGACCAGAATCTTCTCGAATTCTGGTTATCACTAGGAAAGCTGAAGTCCATTTCACCCATAGCCAAATTTGTAATCTCATTCTGACTGAAAAAGCTATCAATGGAGTTGATGCTACACTATCCTAAGTCCAGCTTTTTTTTAATGTGTCTGGCGATTGCTAAGGATTCTGTGTTTTAGGCCTCACATCAGGAGAATGCTGCGCTAAAGGATTAAAGGATTAAATGAGAATAATTATATGCCCTATAGAATTATCAGGATATTCCAATCCCTCTCTCTTTTATTTAATGAGCACATTAGGGATTAAGGTTCATGTACTTATACATTTTTCTTGGTCTGATATTACTCATAGTCTAGTCAGACAAGGCACCTCTACCAGAAGAGAAAACACATGGTCCTTAATTCACTACCTATGAATGAGTAGGCATGGGGATATGATTATTGGCAACTCAGTTTTGATCAAGATATCAAGATATGAATTTGTATGAAGGATCATTGGAATATTAGCCATGTGCCCAAAGAGGTCAATTTCTCTCTTCTTGCACTGTAGAATGGGAGATGCAGATATTTGAAATGCTCGTTCTTGCTATTCTTATACCATGCCTAGCAGAGGTGGGATCCAGCAGGTTCTGGAGAACCAGTAGCGGAAATTTTGAGTAGTTCGGAGAACCGGTAAATACCACCTCTGACTGGCCCCGCCCCCATCTATTCTCTGCCTCCCGAGTCCCAGCTGATCGGAAGGAAATGGGGATTTTGCAGTAACCTTCCGCTGGAGTGGGTAGGGAATGGAGATTTTACAGTATCCTTCCCCTGCCACGCCCATCAAGCCACACCACGCCCACCAAGCCACGCCCACAGAACTGGTAGTAAAAAAATTGAATCCCACTACTGATGTCTAGTCTGCTTCAACCCACTCTTATCCAACAGAGAGCCCAATTTTCTAACTAAATAAACTCATTAACCAGTTTTCTTATATCATGGCATGCTGCCATCCCATCTTCTAACATTTTGGACTGCAATTTTTTTAAAAGCCATGAGACTAATCATGGATTTTCTGCATCATAAGTTATAATATGGTCCAAATACCCATTGGAGGATTAGTTTTTGTGGCTGGGAGATGCCTGCTCATTTCTTGTTGATTTTCTTTTCTGAAAGCTAGGTCTATCCCTGGAGCAGAGAAATCAAACACGAAAGAGCTGAAGGGACAGATGATTTCTAGGCTATGAGTAGGCAAAAGTTTCTTAACAAGTGATATATGATATGAATTGTTGTGTTGAGGGGAGCCTGTGATTAATGCTTAACAAAAGTAGATGCAAAGGTTTTGCGTGGAAGTGTAGCTAGGCAGTTTTAGATCCTGCCCTTTTGTTTTCAAAGAATAAATAGTGAGCCAATTACGCACATACTTGTCAACTGTTTTTCTACATAATATTTTTAGAAATGGAAGAAGCACAAGAAAATAAATTGCTTCAAGCTGCAGTTTTCAAACAATATCCTTTTCACCTCATGTCTTGATAGTTGTCTTGGATCTTATCCCAGTGATTCACCCATTTAAAAAAAAAATTAAACTCATCAATAATTCTAATAATAGCAAGATAATGATGCAATAAAATAAAATACAAATACGAAATCCATCTCTCAATATTGGCAAATGAAAAATATGCAGTCAGACATTACGAACCACCATGTGAGATGCAATATAGCAGAGTTTGTATCATACAGAAGTCATTTAAAAACAGGCAGGAGGAATGATAGAAGTTGGTATCAAAAAAAAAAAAAAAATCCCTCCAGAAAAATGTGACTAATTTGCTCATTAAAATGTGCAGAATTTGGGGGGATTCTAATTCCCTGCATATTTTTCTCTTAAAGCAAGCTTAACAAAAAGCATGTGTATATATGATGTGTCGAGATTTTGTAGTTATGCTTCCTTTAGGGGGGGAGGTATAATGTTGCTTAAATTTCTGCAGGTTAATAGTCTTCTTTCATGATTAGGATTCTATTCATTGCAGAACTAGGCCTGGTAATTACAGCTTGCAAGCTGAGGACACGCGATAATCACTACTTGCAAATGTTTACAAGCTGAGAGGAATGGTGAAATATGTCCCCCCCTCCCCCCTCTCTGGAGATAGTGAAATATTTCTCAAAATGTGATATATCCTTAGGAAATAATGCTTAGCTGTGTTATACAATGACTGGCCCTGCCAGATTGAAACATGCAAAGCATGTCATTTTGACCATTGATTCAGAAGCAGGCTAGATCAAGGTCAAGAATTAGAGTTAGGGATAGAAAGATATATACAGGGGATATAAAAAGTCGAACACACCCCTGTCAAAATGCCAGGGTTTTAAGATGGGGAAAAAAATCAGACCCAAAATAAATTACTTCAGAATTTTCCCACCTTTAATATAAGATGTATGCTGAACAATTGAATTGAAAAACAAATTGAAATCTTTTAAGAGGGAAAAATACCTGTATATACAGAGAGAGAGAGAGAGAGAGAGAGAGAGAGAGAGAGAGAGAGAGAGAGAGAGAGAGAGAGAGAGAGAGAGAGAGAGATACAACCAAACGTGGGGCCATCCCATCAGGTTTTCCTCAATTTACAGTCCTTGACTTACAACCACAGTTCACAACAACTGACTCACCACAGTCATTGAGCTTCCTCTATCGACCTTGCTTGCCAAAAAGTAGCTGGGAATATTGCAAATGGTGAACATATGATTCTTCAAACCATCATAAATACATGCCAGTTGCCAAGCACCTAAATTGCAATCAAATGACTGTGGGAATGCAGCTCATACCTATAAGAAACAGTTGTAAGTCACTTTTTTTCAGCACCTCCAATCAGGGGTGGATTTCGGATTCTGCTGCTGCCAGTTTGCTCAAGCTTCTGTGCATGCGCAGAAAGAAAAAACAAGATGGCAATGCCTAAGGTGCTGTCGAGAGAACCAGCTCAGGGGCGTGGCAGGCCTGGGTCACTGCCGGTTCCAGCGACCCAGGCTGCCAAGTTACTAATGGTTCTATAGAATCAGTCCGAACCGCTAGGAACCCACCTCTGCCTCCAATGGTCACTAAACCATAAGTTGAGGACTATCTGTATCCTCTAACATAAGCATTTTCCTCTGAATTGCTGGTTGGCAACATTATTGAATATATGTATTTGCACATGCAACAGTTCTCAAATTCCTCCCATTCACTTTGTATACATTATATATATTATATACATTTGCACATACTGGTGCAAAATGCAGCTGCGCGAGCTGTAGTGAGTGTTTCAAGATACACCCACGTAACACTTATTCTTCGCCAGCTGCATTGGTTGCCCATTAGTCTCCGGACGCAATTTAAGATGTTGGTTTTAACCTTTAAAGCCTTACATGGCTCAGGGCCAGGTTACCTCCGGGACCGCATCCTACCACATACCTCCCTACGACCGGTTAGGCCCCACAGAGTTGGTCTTCTCCAGGTCCCATCAACCAAGCAATGCCGTTTGGTGGGCCCACGGGGGAGAGCCTTCTTTGTGGGAGCTCCGGCTCTCTGGAACCAAATCCCCCCAGAGATCTGGATTATCCCCACCCTGCTGGCCTTCCGAAAAGCCGTAAAAACATGGCTCTTCCTGCAGGCGGGGTGAAATAAAGATCAATTCCCCATGTATGAATGGGGGTTTGTTTTTAATTTTTGTAATTCATTTTAATTCTTATTATTGTGTCTTCTTGATTGTTCTTTCTTTATGTTGTACGCTGCCCTGAGTCCCGCGGGAGTTGGGCGGCCTATACGAACAACTAATAAATAAATTATCTGTCCAAATACGCACATCTAGAAGTGTTTACATTTGAGAGAATGTTCAAGATAGATTTTAGAAGATTACATTAATGATGGTCTATTTATGGGGTCTAAAGGTATGATCTAGGCGGCAATTGTTAGTACAACTTGGAAAAACACAACACAACACACACACACACACACACACACACACACACACACACACACACACACAGCATGAGAACTAAGACTGCCCAACCTTGACTCCCTTTGGAAGTCAAGAGAAAAGGAAAGGAAGGAGAAATATAGCCTTTATAATAAGAACAAAATTCTGTTATATCTTGTATTTGCTTCCTAACCTGGCCATCCTGGAAGGGCTGAAATACAGTGATGATTTTGCTGTAGATTTTATTAGCAAATTAGGCTTTGCATGGATAGAACCAAATGGGTAGAACAATGGATGCAAACTGAGTTTTGACTTTATTCTTCCATTAGTTGACATTAGCCTCCATTATCAGTGGTCACCATGTCTCTGCCTCCCTTCGTCACTTCTCTACTCCACCTCTTTTTCCTAATTTGAAAAGTCTTCAAGAGGATTTCTTTCAGACTACATCTTCTTAGGGTCTCCTAAATCTAGGAGATAGCAAACAGCTGGAAGGAATGCCTAGGAAATTAAAGGTAGCCCTAACCCTTAACTTCAGAGTTAAGAATCATGATTCCCACTGAACAACTGCCCTGAAAATTTTTTTGCATGCCCTTTTTGATCGCTGGAGGAAGGATTGATGGTTTGATTCAGTGGTGGGTTCCTACCAGTGCGATCCACTCTATGGCACCCGTAGCAGCTGGCGGATTGCGAAATTTGTGCGTGACAGCTCCGGTGCCGTCTTCACCGGTCTGTCACACGCCGCCATCTTTTTTCCACAATTTTTCGGCTTTTTTTGCTCCCTGCGCATGCACGGAAGCAAAATCTCACGAGGGGATGCACGTGCAAGAGAGATTTTGGCTAGATTTTGCTTCTGTGCATACACGGAAGCAAAAAATCTCCAAAATCATGTGTGCACATCCCCTCACAAGATTTCGGAGAGATTTTGCTTCCCCGCATGCATGGAAGCAAAATTGCTTGAGGAGGCATGCATGCATAGCGAGTGTGCATGCAACATGGTGATGTGCGCATAGCGCACTGGTAGCGAGGTAAGAGTAACCAACCCCTGGTTTGATTGACAGATTTTGGTGGCCAGAAAGAAGATTAGGAAGAAGGGATGAGAGGCAGAATATCAAGGAGTATTTTTGATAAAAGAAAGTCTCACACATCCACAACATTTCCCCCCACTCTCACACCACTGGTGGAACTTGTACTGCCCTGATAATGGTTGTAGAAATTCAAAGTGCAGTGCAGTTTCTTGAATTTATGAGACACAGTAAAGCAATGGAGAGCCACATATCCCATATGTCAGGCCGTGAATTAAAGTCAAGTATGAGGAACTTGTACATATTATTTGTTTGTGGTTCCAAGTCAGTGTTGAGTCCCTTCAAAATATGGGAAGTGGTTTGCCATTGTTTCCTTCCAAGGGCTGAGAGATAGTGCCTGGCCCAAACACCTGGTGTCATGTTCAAGGTGGAACTAATACTCATGTCTTCCATTTTCTAGCCTGGTATCTTAACTATTACACTAATCTAGCTTTCCCTGTGTATGTATAAATATTTTAAATATTTAGATAGCATCTTGCGACAAACAACTCTAGATTAGCAACACACAATGAGAAAAACAATACAAAAAAAGAGAGGCAGCAATCTAGCAACTACATCCATTCATCTATATACCAGTGTTTTTCAACCTTAGCAACTTTAAAATGTATGGACTTCAACTCCCAGAGTTCCATTCTGGCTGGGGAATTATGGGATTTGAAGTCCACACATTTTGAAGCTGCCAAGGTTGAAAAATACTGATCTATACTGGCCTTCTCCTTACTGCCCCAGTGCCTAGAGGGGGAAAACATTGAGAGAACTTCAAGATTCCTTTCCTGGAGCATCTTCTTCTGGATTACAGAGTCATACACTGAAAAATACTTACAATTTTGTGTTTCTGCATATGAATCTCTATCCATTTTTTCTCCTGAAATCCTGTTGGTATAAAATGGGTTCTTTTCCTAACAGTGCAGTGGCTTGTGTGTCAAATCCTGCTGTTCTACAAGCCTAGCTGCATGCATCTTATTATCCTGCTGCTGATTGCAAGATCCCATTGACCACAAGCTGCCTGTCTATCTGTCAAGATGGTTTGATTAGTATATAATCAATTTCTAATCCAATCAGAAGCCACTGCTGCTTGCAACTGATAAAGGTCTCAGCATGAGACTGATGAGGCCAAAACCTTCGCATTTCTACTGGGACACCTGCAGAATGTGAGGTGCTCCAACTAAGCAGATGGAACCTGGGAGATAGCAATTAAAGTCACTTGCAAAGAATTCTGATAAAGAGCATTTAAGCAGAGAGCAGGGTAAGAGACTTGGGCATCTAAGCGACAGCTCTGAAGAAAACGGAAGATTTCCTCCATTTCCACTTAACCTTCAGCTGAATCAAGCTTGCCCCCACCTCTTCTCTTTTCTCTCTCTCTCCCTTCTGAAGGATCATCTGTGGCTTAAACTTTACTCGAGAGGGGAAAAATGTAATTGCTAAAGTTTCACCCTCTGTGGCATTTCATCCCCCAGCAGGAATCTCTCCTACGTCATTTAGCTTCCTCACTCTCCCATTCTAGAGCTTTTCCGGACCAAAAAAGTGTAATGTGATTATACATTTGGAAACGACGGTGGTGTGTAATCAGTGGCTTCTCTCTTTTTAACTTCTTGACCCAAATTAAATATCTACTTCATTTTTTTCATTCCTACCTAATTCTGAAGTTTATAAGGAGGAAGGTACTTAAGCTGCCACTGGAGGGAAGGGAGGGTGGAGTGTGGAGTTAAAGAAAATCATTTGTGAAGGTAGACTTTCTATATTAATGCACCTTTGTTGCCTGGAGATTGGGTTATTATATTTTCTGATTGTGTTATAACTGCTATAGGAAATAATTAAAATGCATCTTGAGTGTACTATGGCAGGGGTTAGCCCATGGGGTGCTTAGATCTGACCTGTGGGGCTGCCCTGGAAACAGCGAAGGACTGGCCCGGGGCAGGGGTGGGTTCCTCCCAGTTCGGACCAGATCACCCGAACCGTTAGCGACCTGCTGGTGATGCAACAGAACATCGCGATGGAAACCAGTGGCAAAGGTAAGTGGAACCCACCCCTGGCCCGGGGTGCCTCTGTCAGTGAAAATGGAGCTCATGGCCCTCCCAAGCTCCGTTTTCACTGGCAGAGGGTTGCAGCAGGCCATCGCAATCGAAAATGGAGCTCGGGAACCCGTTTTTGCTGGCAGAGCGCTTGGGCCACCACAGGTTCTCCCGACACGAATGACATTGAGGTGGCCATGCCCCCACCCCCCGAGTATGTACTATAGTATTATTTCTCATAGTTTAACATGCAGGCCATATTCATTGATATAGCATGTATATTTTGTACATCTATAAATATTTATAATGATGCAGCCATAATAAAAGGGAATCCTCAATTTAGGACTGCAATTGAGCTGGCAATTATGTTAAGTAATGGCAGTTATTAAGTAGGTCATCATGTGACCATCCCAATTTTTTGACTTTCATATGGTGGTTGTTAAATGAATCAGTATTGTTGTTAAGCAAACTGTTAGATGGAGGATAAATCTCCATAGAGGCGATGTTTGATCTTTCTCTCGGACCTCAGACATTTAGAAATAAAGCCGAAGTTAAAAGATCTAATAAAAATATTTATTTTGGTACAAAAACAATAAATTCTGAATAATTACATTCTTGCTAATTAAATGTGACTGCTCCCGGTCAGAGCCAAACCACAAGAAGAAGAATGGAGAATCAGGACTGCACACATGCGCATAAGATCACATCACGTGTCCTGCTTGTAATGGAATGTACCATAATATTAGGATAGGATAGGGATGCATCACCCTGCATATACATACAACTGACAATATTCACTACGTGACACAAACACTGCAGTCTTAAACAAATCTATTGTCTGCAATGGGCATCTTTTTCTGGAAACTAGTAAATGCCAGTTTCCAGCAAAAAAAGTATTTAATAGCAATTATGGTACTGTGGGATGCTGACCATAAGTATGGTCCAGTTGCTGAGCACCCAACATGAGATCATGTGACTGGGAGTGACAGTCATCAGAACTTAAAATTCAGATTTACCTTTTTTAGCATCCCTCATAACTTTGATCAGTTGCTAGGCAATTGGCTTTATATTGAGGACTCCCTTATTACCTACAAGGCTAAACTATTCATTAAGCAGAGTGCTTTGTGTTTTCCAGGGATATCGGCAGGATGTGAAACTTTTGTTAAAATAAAAAAAGCATCTTACCATTGCAATGCAAGCTCCACCCTTTTTGTACATGAATCAAGGCATTGCACACATATACAAACAGAGGGGAGCTTGAGTTGCAATAGTGAGAGGCTGCTTTTAGGAAAAAAACTCTGATTCTGGGATAGCAATAGCATCTAGACCAGTGATGGTGAACCTTTTTTGGCTCGGGTGCCAAAATGATGCGCAAAAGGATGCACACACGTGTGATAGCATGTGTGTGTGTGCCCACACCCATAATGAAATGCCCTCCTCCTGCACATGTGCACAACCCCCGTGCTGCCCCCCTGCGCATGTGCACAACCCTCCTTGCTGCCCCCCCGTGCATGCGCACAGGCCTCACTGAAGCCTCCGGACTTCCAGTAGGCCCATTGGGCTGTTTTTCGCTCTTCCCAGGGTTTAGGAAAGCCTCCTGAAGCCTGGGGATGGCGAAAAATGGCCCAACGGGCCAACCGGAAGTTCATTTCTGAATTTCCGGTTGGGCTGTTGGGCCGGTTTTTTTGCCATCCCCAGGCTTCAGGAGGCTTTTCTGAAGCCTGAGGAGAGCGAAAACGGCTGAAAATCAGCTGGCCAGCGCACGCATGCGGGCTGGAGCTGACATAGGGCAATGCCTCGCATGCCCTCAGATATGGCTCCATGTGCTACCTGTGGCACGCGTGCCATAGGTTCGCCATCAATGACTAGACTTATATACTGCTTCATAGTGTTTTACAGAACTCTCTAAGCTATTTACAGAATCAACATATTACCCCAACTATCTGGGTCTTCATTTTACCAACATTGAAAGAATGGAAGGTTGAGTAAACCTTGAACTGATCAGGATCAAACTGCTGACACTGGGCAGAGTTAGCCTGCAATACTGCGTCCTAACCACTGTTCCATCATGGATACTGCTGCTCTTCCCTAAGAGTTATCTCCAGTAGTTTACCAGCAGAGTTTTTAAGGATCAAATATGCAGCACTTCTGTTCATTAATACACCAGATAAAGAATCCTTGGATTCTCATAAAATGCTTCAAAAGAGAATTGTTCAAGATGTGCAGTTTCAAGTGTAAAATAATGTTTAAGATTATTTTTAACATGTTGGTTTTCCTTGCAGAGCTGGCCATGTAAAACGAATTAGCAATTTAGTGTAGAATCCTAATTAAACTCTTTTATTTATTCCTGTAGAAGAAAATTCTTAACATTTTCCCATTGCTTTAGGCTATACAGTCTACACTTGATTCCTGGAGATTCCAAACTTTAGTCAGAAGCTTGGGAGAAAATGTTCATCCTCTATTTTTCCCAGCCCTGATTTTCAACCTCTGCATCTGTGTTTAAAATCACCATTTTTTTTAATCCATAGAGGGAAAAGGCTAAATTAGCCACTTCTATGTGTGTATGACAAAGTATACCCCTCCCTTGGGAGGATGTGTATCATGCCTGAGATGTACATTTTGTAAGCTTTAAGCTTTTGCCAATTGCAGTCACAATAATATCTCCACCTTTCTTAATGTCCAAAGGGTCCCAGGATAGAAGATAAATATCATGTCTAGTAGAGGTGGGTTTGGACCGGTTTGGACCGGTTCGTCCGAACCAGTAGCGACCCGCTGGTGACGTCATGATAACATCACAGAACCAGTTCAGTCGGTGCCAGTATGTGGGCGCCGCCATCTTTTTAAAAAAATTTTAAATGTTTTTAAATGGTTTTTTGAATTTTTTTGAATTTATTTTTTCTTCTGAGCATGAGCAGAAGCTGAGTTTCGGCACTGTGCATGCGGTCACCATCTTGTTTTTGGCTTCTTCTTCTTTTTTCTGGATTTTTTCGGCACTGTGCATGTGCACGCGCACCCACAAGGCACAGCCACGCGGCATGGGAGGAAGCGAACCGGAAGCGAGGTAAGTTAGAAGCCACCCCTGATGTCTAGGATCTTGAAATCTGGAGTTTAAATTTGTGCATATGGCTCTGAGGAAGCATGTATGTTGTTTTCTATAAGATATTTGCATATATCTACTGTGGCACAGATGGCTTATCTAAAGGGAAATTGCACTTTAATTCCTCCCTTAAAATAAAAATTAATGCATAGGAGGATAATAATAATATAGTTAGCATTCTTTATCGTTTGGTTTGTTAGCTATAAAATGCTACATGGCATAGGAACCACCTGTCTCCCAAAGCATCCACCCATCTGCTTTGATCCTGCAGGTTTGGAGTACTCTGGGTTTCTTTGATTAAATATTGTCATCTAACAGGACCCCAGAAAAGTGTCTTCTCTGTAGATGTTCTCCCAGAAATTCAGAGTTCCTACTCTCCTGTTGTTTAGAAGAGCCATGAAGACCTGCCTCTTCATTCAGGTTTCATCAAGGGACAGTGAGACCCCTCACTTCATTATGTTTGCCATTTCCCCCCCCCCTACATTTTACTGATTTAATTGTATTTTTTAAATTGATTTTAATAAGCTGCCCAAAGTCATTGGAAGTGTGGCAGCAACACTACTATTGAAGAATGGACATCAAAAGCTGCACATTTGGCTGAAATGGCTAAAATTTCATCATATCTTAAGGACCATTCAAATGAAAGATATATATTGGAATGGAGTAGATGGACTGATTACATTCAAAAAAAGTATAAGATCAAGAAGACTCAAATAGTTTATTAATGATAAATGCCTAATTTTTAGATTATGTTTAAAATGTTTTGAATAACCTTTTAAAGGAGGTTATTCCTTTAGGTTAAAGAACCAGAAAAAGTTTGAAATTAATAATTCGTTAGCATATTTTAGTTTTATGTTTATTGAATACTATACCTTGTGCTTTTTCTGGGAAGTCAGGGGGTGGGTGGGTGGGTGAGAGGGGGGAGGGTAACGGGGGGTGGGGAGGGATTGGGGGGAAAGGGGGAAGGGGGGAGAAAAGAGAAAAATATTTGTACTTTGTACTAATAAAACTTTTTGAATAATAAAAAAGAAAGTGTAGCAGCATCCAGGTTTAATAAATTATTAGCTATTCCGTGACTCAGTGGATTATTATTTTAGAGATATTTCCTTATAGAGATATGTCTTCCGAAGCCACGTCTGTTGCCAGGGTTTGTAGTGCTTCCTTCCCTGTCTCTGTCTCTGTCTCTGTCTCTGTCTTTCTCTCTCCCTCCCTCCCCCCTCTCTTCCTCTCCTCTCCCTTCCTTCCTTCCTCTTCCTTCCTCTTCCTTTCTCTTTCCTTTCTTCCTTCCTTCTTTCTTTCTTTCTTTCTTTCTTTCTTTCTTTCTTTCTTTCTTTCTTTCTTTCTTTCTTTCTTTCTTTCTTTCTTTCTTTCTTTCTTTCTTTCTTTCTTTCTTCCTTTCTTTCTTTCTTTCTTTCCTTCTTTCCTTCTTTCCCTCTCTCTCTCTCTCTCTCCATCCCTCCCTCCCTCTCTCTTTCTCCCTCCCTCCCTCCCTCTCTTTCTCCTTCCTGTGGAGAACCCCAGAAGGTCTTTGGTAGCAGGAAGAAAAGCCAGACTTTTGAAACTGAGAACATGCCCATTGATCATCTGACATTTTTAGAGCTCCACTGTTGATTAGCTTAGCCTGAGCAAGGATAGCTTAGTAGCCACTTACAATAAGCTCTCAACTCAAACTCAGTGCATGTGGGGATCCCCAAACAGTGAGGGTTTCTTTCTTTCTTTCTTTCTTTCTCCCTTGTAGGCCCCCTGCACCCCTTTTGGGCCTAGCAAGCCTCCCTACAGCCCCCTGGGATAAGGTGACCAGACGTCCCGATTTTGGCGGGACACACCCGCTTTTTCGTCATTTGTCCCGCGTCCCACCCGCCCTCTTAAAAAGTCCCGATTTCTTGAAATTTTTTGAAATTTTTTGAAATTTTCAAAAAATCGCCCTGAAAGGCAGCAGGCCTCTCAGCTCGGGCCGGCTGTGGGCAGCGTTGGCGGCGGGCGGGCGTCCCGCGTTGTTGACTCCTCCGGCGGCGGCTGGAAGCTGGGGGGAGGGGGAAGGGAGGCTGCTCCTCCTCTCCTTCCCCCACCCCATCCCTAGCCCCGCCCTCGGAGGCGCCGCTGCTGTTGGGAGGGGTGAGGGACGAGGAGCCATCGCCGCTTTGAATTTACGTCACGAGCGGCGCAAACAGCCCTTCCTCGTCCCCCTCCCCTTTCTTCCCCCCGTCGCCTCGCTGCCGCCGTTGCCCTGGGGCCGGGCGGGCGACCGGGAGACCGCGGCGCTTGGATGCTTGGAGCAGGTAAGCTGCCGGCTGCTCCTTTCCCCGTCTCCCGCCTCCCGTTCGTTGCTTGCCAGCCCGGCCGAAGGGAAGGCGGGAGGCGAGGAAAGGCCTCCCGAAAGGAGGGGAGGCTTCGGGAGCCCGCCTCCCTTTCGGGCCGAAAGGGAGGCGGGCTCCCAAAGCCTCCCCTCCTTTCGGGAGGCCTTTCCTCGCCTCCCGCCTTCCCTTCGGCCGGGCTGGCAAGCAACGAACGGGAGGCGGGAGACGGGGAAAGGAGGCAGCTTACCTGTTGCGAGCTGCAGGCATCCAAGCGCCCTCCCGCCTCCCCCCTCCCCCCCTCCCCCCCACCTCACCTGGACGCCGACATTTGCTGTTTTGCCCTCTGCGCATGCGCAGCGTTCTGCGCATGCGCAGAGGGCAAAACTCAAATGGAGAAACCCACCCCCGTCAATGGTGTCCCGCTTGAAGAAAAAAAAATCTGGTCACTTTACCCTGGGAGCCAAAAGGGGCGCAGGGGGACCCTGGAAGCAGGGGTGGGTTCTAACTTACCTCGCTGCCAGTTCGCTTCCTCCCGAGCCGCATGGCAAAAAAACAAAGCTGAAAAAAAGATGGCGACCGCATGCACAGTGCCAGAACTCAGCTTCTGCACATGCTCAGAAGGAAATTTAAAAAAAAAATTTTTTTAAAAAGATGGTGGCGCCCACAGACCGGCACTGACAGATCCAGTCTGATGATGTCATCATGACGTCACTAGCAGGTCACTACCAGTTCAGGCGAACGAGTCCAAACTGGGAGGAACCCACCCCTGGAGCAAAGCTTTTATTTGTCAATGTGTGCAATAAAGCTGAGAGCTCATATTAAATAACATTAGTCTTTCTTCTGGGTGTTATATATTTTTAAAAAATGTATCTATTTTTGATCTAATCATTTCACCGGTTTCAAAGCTCCTAATCAGCAAACAATGGGCAACATCACAGAAAAATAATCTAATTGTCACAGCTGTGGCATCACGAAGAAGAAAGCTTTCAACACCTTTTTTAAAAACTTGGTGATTTAAGGAGGACTATTGTTAGAGGCTTAGGATGCTTAAAAATAAAAGAAAAAAATGAATCAAGTACATAGAGGGGTTTAAATGCCTCAATTTCAAAGTCTATACAGACTTTTAAACACAATCTTTATCCTTCCACCTATTACATAGGCATTAAAGTCACCACGAACAAAAGTCATTTCTCTCAAGAGAAGCCGACACTACAATTTTTGTAGAAGAATTGAAAACATTTGTACTTCATTGACTGTGACCTTCATAATTCAATTTGTAAGTAATTTCTTCATTTGGGAAAATATTCCATGTCATCATTGTAAAGAAGAGAAAGTGAGGAGAAAAAGGTGTTTCGGGGTATTTTATTTTTAAAACCTCTAATTTCTATTAAAAACAGGTGTGGCTTTCAATGAAAATCAAACCACTGATGATGAACTATGAAATGTTACACATATTTTATTGAAAACAATATCAAAGGAAAAAGGCTGTGTCTTCTGAGTCATTTAGTGAATGAATTCTAGATTATTCAGGCCATTCTGCTTAAACAGTAGACTTTGTTTTGTTTTGTTTTAAGATATTTTTATTGAATCATTAAATACAAAACATACATATACATTTACGTCCTTCATTCCTGAGACATCGGTTTAACGTCAATCTACATACATATTTTTCTATATAATTCTATATATAATATTTACAATCATTCAGACTTTGTTATCACCAATAGCTTTTTTAGAAGTTTATTCCTAGGGAATGGTATTGTAGCAAGCAGACTATTCTAGACTTCTTCTCTCATCATGGTAGTTTGGTCACTACTAGGTAAATATAGTTTCTGGGTGTAGCCCACCCTCAACCAGAGTAGGATTGGTCCATTTTGAGGGAAAAACAGAAGACTCTCAGTAGAATGTTCTACAGCTATACTGCTCCATCTTGTGGTGGGCACATCCATATATTCAAGATTCATACCTTTCCGCATCTTGTACAGTCTCTTCTTTCTGCAAGAAACAATATTCTTGCTTCAGGAGAACTATAAAGATCAGAAAGACCAAACAACAACAAGAAGAAAAGTGGGGAACTACACAGGTCCATTGCAGTAAAAATGGCCAGAATCTTACCATCCAGAGGGAGCATTTGAGAAGAAACTCATTCTCACTTCTAATGGGCCAAAGGAATAACGTTGAGGAACAAGATGATGAGCCAAAAAAATGGTGATGATCATTGCACCCCTAGAATTGAACATCTTTGGATAGGGGAAATGTTTACCTTTATCTTATGCCTTTATAATTAACATACTTGTGTGGTTTTGGTTTCCAGATTTGGTTTACCACTGGGGAGCACAGGTAAGAAAAAGAAATGTAAGACTTGAACCCAGAGACATGTATATGCTATCCAGGCTTATGACTATGGAGATTTTCAGTCATCCAGGTCATGGTTGTCCCAAAGGTAACTTTGTATTTCCTTGAAGACATTTCACTTCTCATCCAAAAAGCCTTTTCAGTTCTGACTGAATGGTGGAAAATCGAAGGATTTACATTCCTTGCAGTCATCTGATGGTTAGCACTCTCTTTGAGATTTGTTGAGGCCACTTGGAGGTTTATCTGTGCCCTCAGAGTCACTTGAAATAGTGCAAATGGGTGTGGAACAGATATTAACAGATTAACAGAGTCAGAAGGGACCTTGCAGGTCATCTAGTCCAACACCCTGCCCAAGCAGGAGACCCTTACATCTGTCGCTACCTAGGATCGAACTCACAACCTCCTGATTGTGAGGCAAGAGCTCTACCTCTAGGCCACAGCATCTTGGAACTGCTGAAAGGACTGTGTTGTAAACCGGACATAGGCAGTGATGTATCCCTCCCCCTCTGTTGAGAGAGGGCTGTTCAATTTTAAGGTAGATGGCCTCTTTGACCCCTCTTTCAAACTAGCAGTCCTCTCTGTCCAGAACGTGGACTTTGCTGTCTTCAAAGGAGGGGCCTTTGTCTTTCAAATGCAGAAGGACTACTTAACTGAAGAAGCTTCTTTAATGAGAAATGAAGTATCTTCAGGGAAAAAAAGCAAAGAAAGTCCAATTGCCTCTTGAAAAAGCACCTTCGAGTCTCCAGGCTTATAACAGTCAATTTCTATATTTTGTTGTTCTAATTACAGGTTTTCTAGTATAACTTGTTTATCAAAGAGTGGTCAATCTTTGCTATGTTTTGAATTGGAGCAACAGTCTGGGCGTGCATAAGTGCACCAGCGTGCCTACCGTCCCTGTCCTAATGTTCCCTCTTATCAGTACTCATCTTATGTATATAAACAATGTTATATCTATGTATATTACCAACACGTACTTGACAAAAATAAATAAATGAATAAATAAAATAAAACAAGAATTCTGAAAGTAAATGCTTAGTTAGCACAAAGAGGATTGAACAAGTACAGGTTAAGAGAGTAAAATAATTCAATACTCAAAGTGATGCACAGAGGTTATGAATCATTCCAGAAACTTAACAGCAAACAAAATGCAGATAGCAAAAGTTGCATTCAGTCTGTATGTTGAGAGTCTTGCCCAGATGTATTTGGTAGATTTCTTTTTAAAGTAATCCCTTCTTTCAGATTTAATCTTTTGTTCTCGTAACTATACATTTCGACAGATTTTATAGTTTGCCACAAGGGATTTTTTTTATAGGTGCAAAAGTATTAACTATGAAAATGTGGGTGATATGGAGATGACAATACAAGAGAGATTTCCTCTGAACACTCCTCATTTTAAAGAATTACCAGCTTCAAAATCCAGCAAGGTGCAAACAAAATTAATCTTCCTTCCATTTCAGTGAAGTGAGAAAAACCCGATTGGCAGCAAGTTCATTTCACTGCACTTCAAGATCATTGCAAGAATTTGTATACATAGGATATATGCATTGAAATTATTTGGAGAGCTGAAGGGATCTTATCTGCATTATGAGCTGACATATTTTTATGGAAACATATCCATTCTTAGAACACTTTCCGTAATATGAATTTATCAGCTCACATTCCATGCTTTGGCTTCATGTATTATTCAGTGTTAGCATAGATATTTCAGCTGATAAAAAGCTCTATAAAATACCTCTATCAGTAGGCAGGCTTTGAAAAGAAATAGTATAAGGACTAAGATATATAAAATTTAGCAAACCCTACACATATTCTGGAGGATGTCCTATAGAATTCAAAAAGACTTCATTTGGAGTTGAGATGTGAACAACTGTATTGTTATAAGCTTAACGCTGCTGATTATCTTTTTATATAGAAACTCAGCAGATGTTTTAGAAGCTTCCTTAAAAAAAACTGCTTTTGTAACTAAAAGAGCAAGTAAGGGTTCACATGTAGATTAACCATAATAACCCTACTGAAAAATGTGACCTTTTCTATCTGATTTAATTGACATTTCTCACCCATATTAATAAGTAGGTCAGAATTTATTCAGGGCTTTTCACATTTACTAAATGTTCGAATGCAGTTCTCAGCAAAAAAAAAAAGGAATAAAAATATATTAAAAAGGGAGGAGGAGGAGGAGGAGGAGGAGGAGGAGGAGGAGGAGGAGGAGGAAAATGAGGAGGAAAATGAGGAGGAAAATGAGGAAGAAATGGTTATGTTTGGTGGGTTTACACACAGTTGCTCAGACAGAAATTTACCCAGCCCCATGCACACAGCCATCCAAATACATCTCTACAGCATAGTTCATGCAAAGTAACAGAAAAGTGATAGTAGATATATGAAACCTAACCATGAGCCAAAGATGCTAGAGCATCATGTACAGTTGCTCCAGCTATCACACAATGATCAATAATTTGAGATCCTGCAAATGCTTGCCAATGGGAGAGCTATTAGATCTGGGCTGCAAAAATCTAGCAGGAACAAGAGACTGAAAATTGTAATGCTGAATCTGAAATATTTGCAATCAGATTTAGCTAGTGGCCTATGAGATCTCACTTGTATTCACTGTTTTACAAAAGAGAAGGTAGGAAAGAGGGAGAGAGAAAGAAGGGAATCAGGCAAGTAAATTAACAAAGGTGAAGCAGCAAAGAGGAAGCCAGAAAGAACAAAAACAAGAGCTAACTTATAATAGCCTTGTACCTAGATTAATTGAAAGTAGCTCATACTTTAATCATATTGAGCTGTTCACTTAGGAAAGGCATATATTTATATTTAGAAGAATAATATTTCCCACTTAAACTGTACTCCAGAAGTCCCTCAAATCCCTGGCCTAAGAATTCTATGGAAGCTAGAAGAGTGCATATTCTGACAATAATTCTATTGACACAACAGATGACACAGCAGTGATCGGTCTCATTCAAGACAATGATGAATCCGCATACAGATGAGAGGTTGAACAACTAACCTCATGGTGTGACTGGAACAATCTGGAACTGAACACACACAAAACTGTAGAAATGGTGGTAGACTTTAGGAGAAACCCTCCCATACTTCCACCTCTTACAAAACTAGACAACACAGTATCAACAGTAGAGACCTTCAAATTTCTAGGTTCTATCATATCTCAAGACCTAAAATGGTCATCTAACATCAGAAACATGACCAAAAAAGCACAACAAAGAATGTTCTTTCTGCGCCAACTCAGAAAGCTCAAACTGCCCAAGGAGCTGTTCATACAGTTCAACAGAGGAATTATGGACTCTGTCATCTGCACCTCTATAACTGTCTGGTTTGATTCTGAACCCAACAAGACAGACACAGACTTCAGAGAATAATTAGAACTGCAGAAAAAACAATTGCTACCAACCTGCCTTCCATTGAGGACCTGTATACTGCACGAGTCAAAAAGAGGGCTGTGAAAATATTTACAGACCCCTTACATCCTGGACAGTTGTTGCTTCAACTCCTACCCTCAAAACGTCGCTATAAGGCACTGCACACCAAGACAACTGGACACAAGAACAGTTTTTTCCTGAATGCCATCACTCTGCTAAACAAATAATTCCCTCAACACTGTCAAACTATTTACTAAGTCTGCACTACTATCAATCTTCTCATCATTCCCATCATCCATCTCCTCCCACTAATGACTGCATGACTGTAACTTTGTTGCTTGTATCCTTACGATTTATATTGACTGGTTCCTAATATGATTTGATTGCTTATTTGTACCTGGACTATCATTAAGTGTTGTACCTTATGATTCTTGATGAAAGTATCTTTTCTTTTATGTACACTGAGAGCATTTGCACCAAGACAAATTCCTTGTGTGTCCAATCACACTTGGCCAATAAAAATTCTTTTCTATTCTATTCTAATTCAGTATGATCTTGTAAAAAGAGTATGTAAAGAAAAAAAATCCTCCATACTCATATGGATCATTGCAGATATAATTTTTTTAGAGCAGTTAGTCTTGGATCTTGCTTGCAGAGAACAAGGCAAAAGATAATTAGGAATATCAGCTCTATCTAACAATTTGGATAAGCAATTGAACTGCCCTCCAAACGGTTTGGCACAGAGCTGTTTAAAAGTCTTCCTTTGTCAGGGCAGAAACTGCAGTTTTGGCAAAAGGCCAAAAATCAATCCCCCTCTCCAATATCACCCCTTCCCCTTCATTTCATGGTCAAAATACTCTCCCCCATCTCTTTGTGCATGCAGAACTTCGGTACACATGCAATTTTACTAATCCCAAACACTAGATTAAGGGAGAGTGTTAAATCAAGCAAGAAATGGAGTTTTAGTTTGGAAGTGACTTTTCTAATGAGCGATTACTTGGCAGTATGAAAAGGGAATCCCACGAGGAAGCTTTAAGTGGGACTCCCAAATCAAGTGTGCCTAGAACATGACCACATAAATTACTGCTTGCGATGAAGAACAAAAGTCAAAAACTGCTTCCCTTGTGACTCCTTTCACGTAATTGTTGCTTGGCAAAGACAAACACTTGAACAAACAGAGACTTGACTGGGAAAAATATCACAAAATAGTTGGGAATCAGCTAAATTAGTTGCCGGCATATGCTAAAGTACACTTCATTTAGCCAGGGCAGATCCAATAGTCTCATGTTAGGAAATTATTCTCCTGTCTTTTGGGGAATGTGTTCTTAAACTTCAAAATACCTGCTTGTCTGCTTGTTTGGCTGCCTCTCCTCTCCTCTCCTCTCCTCCCCTCCCCTCCCCTCCTTCCATCCTAAGATGCCAGTCTAGAAATCAGGAGGCTGCAAGTTCTAGTCCTGCCTTAGCCATCCGGATAATATTGGGGCAGTCTCTTTGCCTCAGCCCATGTCAGGCTTGAACAGTAAGCCAGTCAATCAGTTACAGTCACCACCAATGGATCAAACACAGTTGATAAAATTAAATTTAAAAAAAACACCAAACAAAGAAAAAAACCCCACAATAATGATAATCATGCAAAAAACCGACAGTGGTTGGTACCATACCAAAAAGCCATGGGTGGAAGTTAAAAAAAAATAGGACATTGTTTCAGGACATAGGAAACAGATGATGGAATCTCTAACCTGTCCAAACAGAACAGACAGGTACAGACTCCAATGAATAGTTAGGTTTGCAGAAAAAAACAATTGCAACCAGCCTTCCTTTCACTGAGGACCTGTATATTGCACGAGGCAGAAAGAGGGCTGAGAAAATATCTACAGAACCCTCAGGGACATATCAGGGACATAAACTGTTTCAAGTCCCCCCTCAGGACTCCACTATAGGGCACTGCATGCCAAAACAATTAGACACAGAGATAGTTTTTTCTCCCATGCCATCACTTTCCCAAACTCCCAAATTCCTACAGCATTGTCTTATTCCTAAATATATTTAACCGTATCGTAGGACTGTATCACTATTATCCTTTTCATCTTTCCTATTAACTATTCCTGTTGATATCTTATGATTATATCACTTCATTGTTGTATTTACCCATGTAGTAGGGCTGTATCACTACTCTTATTATGCATGTAGTAGGGCTGTAGTTCTATTATCCCTCTTACTCTTTACTATTAGCTTCTCCTATTGGTATCTTATGATTTATTACTTTGTTGTTGTATGTACACCGAGAGAAAAATTCCTTGAATGTCCAATCATACTTGGCCAATAAAAATAAAGAAAGTCACACACGCGCGCGCGCACACACACACACACACACACACACACACACATTTACATTGACAAAATTTCATCTGTCAATTACAAAAGGCCACTCTGCTTGGATCTGCGTATATCCTACCCTAATACATTACAACATCCTAGATGCTTGGGAAGAATTTAATGTGAATGAAGGCTGCTGATGTGAAGAAGCTAAAAAACTGGCAGCTGCGATTTGTTTACATTGTTATGTATAATCATCATCAGCAACAGTATCATAAATTACATTTATATGCTGCCCAATTCCCAGTGACTCTGTATTTTTCAGTCTATGATACTTCTATTTTTCGATTTTCCTTTTCAGAAGCAGAACTTTTACATTTCTCGCTGTTAAATGGCATCATGTTCATTTTATCTTATTACACTAGCAGAAGGTAACATTTGTAGCTCAGGGTTGAAGTCTGGGGTGTCCAATCAATATATCCCAATCAAGGAACTGCCAACTCAGAAAAACAACCAAACAATAAACAACATCCTAATCAAGGAATCACCAAGAACACTCCCACCAATACTGATACAACAGGCCACTTGTATATAAACAGAGAACAAACCAGAGGTGGGATTCAGCAGGTTCTGACCAGTTCTGGAGACCCGGTAGTAGAAATTTTGAGTAGTTCGGAGAACCGGCAAATACCTCCTGTGGCTGGCCCCACCCCCATCTATTCTCTGCCTCCCGAGTCCCATCTGATCGGGAGGAAATGGGGATTTCCCCCCGGAGTGGGGAGGGAATCGAGGTTTTACAGTATCCTTCCCCTGCCACGCCCACCAAGCCACGCCCACCAAGCCACACCCACAAAACATGCCCACAGAACCGTAGTAAAAAAAATTGAATCCCACCACTGGAACAAACCCACTCCCTTCTAGCACTGATTATATTATCTAGTTGGGTAATGAAACTGTCTTCCAGAAAACAACCAAGCTCAGAGGGTACTAAGAATTCCAAAGTCATCCTATTATTCAAACTTGTTTTCACTTCCTTGCCATTCTTAGTTTTATGACATCTGCAAGTTTGATCACTTCAACCTTTGCATCCAGCTATTAATAAAAAAAAGCTTATCTGTCCTCAGTATTCCTCTGAGTTGATCTGGGTTATTGAGGAATGATCTCTGGGGGTGATCTTTCTATACCCAGATGTTGAAAAGCTGATGTTACACAGTCAGACCTGATTAGTCAGACCTGATTAGTACTTGGATGAAAGATTTCCATGGATCTGGGAATATCAGGGCTAGAAAATAAAATAATATTTAAAAAAATAATAATTAAACTGGAAGGAGGCCATAGCAAATCACTTTGTATTGTTGTTAAGAAAACTATATGAAAATATTCATGAAATTATCAGCAAGTAAGCTTAACTCCAAGGGGAATGCATGCATACAGTACCAATGGTGTGTGTCTTAAACATATGTTACCATAATGTCAATGAGATTTTCATTCTTTCAATAATTCATGACTTTGTAAACTCTTTATTGGTAATACTTTGATATGTCCTTGAGAATGAAGTAGGTTTTGTTTTTTTGAATCTCTAGTTAGATATACAGTAGCTATTTTACCTGTTCTCTGGCATCCCACGCTTATCCCTCTTTCTTTATAATTGCTGTCTTTATAGAAAAGAATAGTTGGGCTGCATCTTTGCATTTGGATTGAAGTCTGTATGGTTTCTCTCTCTCTCTCTCTCTCTCTCTCTCTCTCTCTCTCTCTCTCTCACACACACACACACACACACACACACACACACACACACACACACACACACACACACACACTGAATTCACAATCTGAGTGGTGGGCACAGAACTGAAAGTGAGATATTAGAAAAAGAGGGATGGAAAAATGAAGGGAAGGGTAAGAATTAAGAATAAAAATCTTTTTAGATGAAAACAAAAATTAATATGTCATAAGAAAATATGTCATAAGAAAATCAAATATCTGTTGATTTTTTTCCCTACTTTTATCAAAGGTGACCATATATAATAGCACTTAGACTTATATACCGCTTCATAGTGCTTTACAGCCCTCTCTAAGCGGTTTACAGAGTTCAGCATATTGCCCCCAACAATCTGGGTCCTCATTTTACCAACCTCAGAAGGATGGAAGGCTGAGTCAACCTTGAGCCGGTGAGATTTGAACAGCTGAACTGCTGAACTAGCAGCCAGCTGAAGTAGGTTGCAGTGCTGCTTTTAACCACTGTGCCACCTCGGCTCCTCCATATATATGTATTATATATAAGGTAAGGGATGGGTTCCACTTACCTTCCCTACCGGTTCACTTCGCAGAGGGTTCTTTGCCAGGTGCGGCGACTGGAGAACCAGTTCGGGGGTGTGGATAGCCGGCCATCACTGCCGGTTCGGCGAGTGGGTGCAAATTTCCATCACCGGTACGGGCAAACCAGCAGCAACCTGCCACTGGTAGTCTTCAACATATGACCGCAATGGAGCCTGTCCATTACGGTTGTATGTTGTAATGATTATAAAACAGAATGCTCATACAAATGACCTGAATTTGTGACATGTTTTCTAAATGTTGTTAAGTGATTCAGCGTGGTCTCTAAGCAAATCTATAGTTGTTAAGCAAACCAAGGGTTTGTTATGGGTGCGGTTTTGCCAAAAATTGGAAGTAAGTGCCGGTTTTCAGGAAAACTGTTGTGAAATGGCAATCATGATGCCGAGCACCCAAAATTCAGTCACGTGACCACAGAGGAAACCCAACCTTTAAATTTGGGTTGTAGATTCTTTTTTTTTTAGTCAGTCATAACTTAAAAAGGTCATTAAGCAACCGGTCATAAATTGGGGACTACTTCTAATCATAACTAATCCTTAGCATTTATATAATGATTTGCTTAGATTTATTTACTTGATAGGTTTATGTAGTACTTTTAATTAAGAAAGCAAAGTATATAGTAGTTCCTCCTCCCATTTCCCCCCATCAGTCAGTTCAGCTGAAAGAGAGGATTAAGTTGAGGATTGTTCTAATGGGAAGAACCAGAATCAGAACTGTGGAGTGATTTTCCCTTTTCTACCCGCTGCTTCTTTTTTTCCTTAAAACCTTTCTGATGTAGCAGATTTCAGAGCACAAAGGGAAAGTTTGCACCTATAGAGGCACAGTGACTCAGTGGTTTAATGAGGCTGGAGAGGGTCTATACTCCAATGGCTCAAGCCCCAGCATCATGTGACAGAGCGAGTTTCCATCATTTGCCTTAGCTTCTGCTAAGTGATTTGAAAGCATGCTACATGCAAGTAGATAAATAGGTACCACTTCAAGTGCAAGTAGATAAATAAGTACCATTTATTTATCTGGGTGGGAAAACAATGGTGTTTCATGCAGTCCAGTGAATCCAGATGGTGCTGGACCTTGCCCAATGCAACACCTGAGCCCGAGGCATCATCGGTATTGGAAAAAGCCCTGGATGTCGCTAAGAATGCCAGCGAACCTTTCTTTCTTTTTTTTCATGTGCATATTTATTATGTTTTATCAATAGGAATAAAATACAAAACAGAAAAACAAAACAGAAAAAAGGAAACATCCAATAGTAACAACAGAAAAAGATTTTTAAAAAGTGTACATAAAAGGGAAAAAAACAAAAACAAAATGAGCCAAGGTGGCGCAGTGGTTAAATGCAGCTACTGCAGGCTACTCCAGCTGACTGCTAGTTCAGCAGTTCAGCTGTTCAAATCTCACCAGGCTCAAGGTTGACTCAGCCTTCCATCCTTCTGAGGTCGGTAAAATGAGGACCCAGATTGTTAGGGGCAATATGCTGAACTCTGTAAACCGCTTAGAGAGGGCTGTAAAGCACTATGAAGCGGTATATAAGTTTAAGTGCTATTGCTATCCAACATTAAACATATATTTAAAAATGCATGAACCTTTCTGAGTGTGGAACTAGTCCGACCCCTGGAGTGAACTCTGGATAGCAAATGAGCGTAAACTAAATGCACTAGTACTCTTCAGCAGCCCAGCAACTATCCTGTACTCACACTAGTTTCCTGGCTAATGTGACATTGACATACACAAAATAGATAAATGTACCTGAGATCTTGGCTTTTTGCACTGGGATTTGGAAATAAATGGAAACTCTCACCTCAGAACATTTTTGGAAAGACTGATTCTTTGCACTATTGGAGTATCCCAACAATAGTTTGAGAATAGTAGAGTTTTCTTGAGGATGAATAGTGTTAGGGTTGAGGTTAGCCTCTCAAGATCCCTTGAAGTTCCTAAACATTTCAAGCTGCCTTCTATCTAGAGAAAATTGGGAGGGTATTTTGTGTGTTTTTGTTAAAATTATTCAGGAAGAGCAGTGAATTTGGCACCTTCTTCCTTTCATTCTGGATCTTAGGTATCATTTTAGCTCTCCAAGGTTGAAGATCTTTTCAACATGATAGGATCATTCCACCTGGAAGCAGCAGCAACAGCTTGAACCATCTGAAGGCAAGAAGACCATGCTCTAAAAGTGACACCTACCAATCAACCTGTCAGGCCTGGAAGCCATCTTGGGCATTGGATCTTCAGGCCTGCCACATTTAGTGCTGTGGGAAACTGGGAGGGGGGATTGTATGGAGCTGGGGAGATATATATTGTCATAATAACATTCCTTTCTCCGAGAGTAAAGGCCACTCTGCCCTGAACCTGGAGGGATGTGGCTGGGAGGCATCTCCAGTTGGGATGGTGGAATGATTGGACCATGTGATGGACATGTGGGTGCAGGGAAAGGGATTTGGACTTTCTTTTGAGTGGGGAAAACATGGAAGCTTTCAGATTCAGGTTTTCCCAGATGTGCCATTATGACATTTCTAATAAAATGGAACTTTGTGGAATGCCTAGCCTCAGAGTCTTCTTTCGTTGGAGGTGTCACTTGGAACCCTGACATTAACCCAACTCCTTTAAACTGTAACCAGCTCCCTGAACCCCAGGGTGCTGTCTGGGGTCCTAAACCCCGAACGTCAACCTGACACCGGGCGGCGTGATGATTCAGGGAAGATGGAGGAAGACAAGGCAGCCACGGAGGGAGCCACAGGGGCTGGCTCGGCGATTTATGTCAAGACCATCTACTCCCCTTCCCAAGCTGTGGTGAAAATGGAGATGGCTGCAGAAGTGGCGCGCCAGCTGGGTGCCCAGCCCAAAGAGCCGGTGCCTGGGCAAGCCACTCAACCGGATCCCTGTCTGTGGGGCGAGACTGCGGGAGCCACCATACCCCGGGAGTTGCTGACCAGGGAGATGCTGCAAGACCAGCATATGGGGGTGAGCAGAGCGGAGCAGATCCAAGCCCTCGAATGGAGAACACCAGGATCAGCTGACCTCAGTGATTCCTGAGAGTGGGGGTTTCTGCTGCCAATGCGAAGCCAGTCACTGGCGGGTCTACCAGAGCGGTTCGACCAGCTCAGCATGGGCAGCATCGCACAATCTCCTATTACCGGTCCACCCGGTTGGATTCTGGCCCAGCCTACATTCACCTTTCTGAGTCAAGGGACCGTAATGGCACCGAGTGGAGCGTCAACCTCATTTCATTCAGCACGAAGTGGATTGCAACATATCCTTCCTTGTTGAGCCCGGTCTACCGGGGTGACAGCTCCTGCTGGAGTCAGAGCAGCGCCACAGCAAGGCCTGATAAGACAGTCCAGTCCAGCGCTAAAAGGACCACCATTGGGACTGCCAAGACCCAATGCCCCCTCCCCCCAGCAGCCGGTCCTCAGATGGCTTCCTGCCAACCAGATCCCCCCTGGCTGGGCCTTTTACCCCAGCCAGGGATGGTTTCAATACCATGGCGTGACTGGGACAGCTTCTCCGGAGTCACATGATCAACATTTGGGTGCTTACCAACCATCAAGTATTCACAATGGTTGTAGCATCCTAGAGTCATTTGACCACCATTGGCAACCCTCCCACCTGGCTTCCGCCAAGCAAAATCAATGGGAAAGCTGTATTCTTAACAACTAGGTGACTAACTTAATATCTATGGTTGTTTGCTTAACAACCATGTCAGAAAATGGTTGTAAAATCAGGTGCGACTCACTTAGCAACCACCTTGCTTAGTAACGGAAATTCTGGTCCCAATTCTGGTCCCAATTAGCAAGTTTTAGAAAGTCTCTTTTCAAAATTACATTGTGTAATTCCATTCTAGTTACATTCAGACTTTTTTTTTCAGAGAGGATACAAAAACTGATGTCACAGGGGAAATTTTTTAAAAGAAAAAGCAAGTTATCCGCCCTTCTTGCTGGATTCAGATATGAAACCTCTCTTAGACAGTTTCAGAACTTTTTGGATTGTTGGATATTGTTGTCCGGGGAAAGAATTATTTTATTCTTCATTCCTAGAAATTATGTTACCAAGCAAAGCAACTGAGGAAGAAAACTCTCTTCAAAACGGAAATACAGGAAACTTATTCATTCTGGAAAATAATGTTAAGTATTATTTTCTTGTGCTACCTACTTTCAACAACAATAAATATCAAGTGTTTAGTGTACAGATAATGCACCAATGATTTTTATTGTGCCCTATGTAAGCATGTGCAAAGTCAGATATTTTATTACTATTGTTTTCATTATTTATTGTTACAGGGGACTGCACAAAGGATCCACTTAAAGCAAATAGCTTTACAAGTGATTCTGCCGGATTAGTTATATGATATGAATGAAGTAAGCTCATCCAAAGTGCCAAAAATAAGCAAATAAATAAAAAGGGAATGAACTTTCACTTTTACAAACTGTCAAATCTAATGGATGAAGGACCTCTAGCTGCACTTAATCAAAATGAAACCTCTTATAGCTATTCCCTGAGCATCAAGGTGTGAACAGAAGGAGGGAATGATGTGTATGAGTAGTAAATATGACAAATTTGTCGATTATTTGGTTTTGGTTTTTTTTGCTTACATTAAAAAAACTTTTATGTGTTGTTGATTAAACAACGTGTGAATTGGAATAAATTCAGATAATTCCTTCGGAGGAAAATTATCGCACTAGCCAGATGCAACAATTTTTTTTCTCATTTTTTGTTTATGAAAAAAAAATGCATATTTCTCTAATTCCCCATCAACAAATATTCCAGGAAAATTCCCAATTTCTCCCAGGCCCAATTTTTTTTAGTTACAAAGTAGTTATAGTCACTCCTTCGAAGTGTGCAACAACCTGAAATAAAGCATTCAGAAATTTAGCTTTTAATTGTCTAAATATGTAACATGTTTTTATGCTTTTTGTCATCTCAAACTTGATATCAATGTCAGCTAGTTCTGTATCTGGCTGTGTTTTGTTTCTGGCTAGAAAATATTTTACTGTGGCAAGAAGCAAAAAATGAAAGGAATGGGGAAAATTTAGTTATGATTAAAAATATTTCCAATTGCAGGCAACTTTTTTTCCAGTCACATCTTTTTCCTAATTCAGTTTTATATGCAATCTATCCATCAGTTCAAAAGAATTAAGGGGACATATTTTATTTTACCTGTTGAATAGCATTTAAACCCTAACCATAACCCTAGCCCTTACTTTGTAATCTTTCTTGGTCTTTTAAGTGGTAGATACTCTAAAAAAATGTTCTGATCCTAATTATTACTTCACTGATGTTTATCATTTTAGACAGCAATCTGAATAATGAAAAGCAATCAGATATGTTCTACTGTTTTGGACTCAACTGGAATCATCATTTAGTAAGGATATTGTTTTCCTACAGTGCTGTTATCTGCCTTATTTTAGAATGATCTCAAGCAAGGGTTCATCCTAAAAGAGGAGACATCCTAAAAACCAATCCTATTTTTTAAAAAGAACTAGGATGACACAGAGCCCATGAAACATATGCTAAAGTTAATAGTGAAATAAACCAGACAAGTTACCTACATGAATCTGAATAGTCTTGCACAACTGGTGCTTTCCAGGTGATTTAAATGAAAACTCGTATCAGCCAGAGCAACATAGGCAACAATTAGGAATGGTGGAGAATAAAGTTCTCAATTTCTGAAGGGAATCATATCATAAGAAGTTTGCTATAAGCCATGATTTAATACTTCTTAAAGGAATCCGCCTCCTTCCACATTTTAGCTGTTTCTTCTTGCTTTTAGTTAATCCTAGGTTTAATTTTATCTGAACCAGGAACTGGAGTCAATATTACTTATGGCTATTAACTATTGCTAATTGAAACAAATCAGCTTGGTTTGGTACACTATGTGGATGGAGGAGCTCTTGCATGTTAATTCAGTGAGAAAAGATTTGCTCAAGCCAGAATAAGCAAAATTCCAGTCAAGATGTCTCTATATTTCAAGGAATACACTGAAGGAACATGGAATGTTTTACCTTTCCATCAAAGTGGTACCTATTTATCTACTTGCATTTGCATGCTTTAGAATGGCTACATTGGCAGGAATTGGTGCAAGAATCCTCACACAGTACTTGAGTCTTGAACTACCAACCTTCTGGTTGACAGGCCAATGCCCACTACTAGGCCACCATGCCCCTATTATCTTTGTTAAGGGAAGCATCCGTCTGAATGCTGCCATGTGAGAATGAGAATAAATCTCATAGAGGTGATTTGGATCTTTTCTTGGAATCCAGACAGTTAGAAATAAAGCCGAGATTAAAATGTCTAATAGAAAATATTTATTTCAGTACAAAAACAATAAATCCTGAATAATTACATCTTTGCTAATAAACACGACCGTTCCGGTCAGGAGCCAAGTCAAAAGTGATTAATGGAGAATCAGGAATGTGTACATGCATACATGAACATCATATCACGTGTTCTGCTTGTATTGGAATGTACCATTATATTAGATAGAGATGCATCACCCTGCATATACATACAACTGGCAATATTCATACCGTGACAATCTTTATGTTATACAACAACAACAACAACAACAACAACAACATTTCATGCTAAATATGGGTTTATCTATTTCACCTCCTCCCTTTCCCCTTAGAAAAAAGAGAGAGAATGACAGAAAATTTTGGAGAAAAATGCTTAGAAAAAAAATCTGGGGGCAATGCTCTCTTAAAATGCACAAAGGATTTGTGTAAAACTTATCACCAATTTTAAGTAGCATATCCAAGCTGTAGAAAAGGGGAAATGTTTCTGGAAAGCACTTAATAATTCCTTAAAGATCTGTTCCGTTATCCACCGTGGCTACAGCTCTTTTACTTTCCTTGGGATTTGATTTTGAAGTTACTGTTTTCACTTCATTTTCCATTTCATTTTATTTATTGATTTACTGTCAAAGACCAAAACACAGATGCAACAGAAAACAATGAAAAAGTGAAGCATTTACACATTAGAGGGGGTGGTAGAGATAGAGATAATCAGTAAAAACTATTGCCCTTCCAGGCCTGTAATAGGTAACTAAACCATTCAAATCGAAGCGTAATGCACACTCACCATCTTCTGAGAGCAGTCAAAATAGAGAGAATGGAGCAATTTTTGTAGTCACGTCAAAAGACCAATATGCTACCCTGTTTTCCCCAAAATAAGACATCCCCGGATAATAAACCCAATCAGGCTTTTGAATGCATGGCAATAAGGCCAAGTACTTATTTCAGGGTTCAAAAAAATATAAGACAGGGTCTTATTTTTGGAGAAACACGATATTAGAAAGCATGCAATCTCTACTCCGTGCCAACCCACAAAAAAGTAAGCAATGAGTAAGGAGGGAGAACATTAACTCAGAGCTCCAAATATGTTACAAGGGATGTATTATTTATTTATTTATTTATTTATTTATTTATTTATTTATTTATTTATTTATTTATTTATTTATTTATTTATTTATTTATTTATTTATTTATTTATTTTGTGAGATTTATATACCGCCTCACAGTGCAAGCACTCTCTAAGCAGTTTACACCAGTAAGCAATGTATATTTACATTGCCCCCAACAATCTGGGTCCTCATTTTACCTACTTCGGAAGGATGGAAGGCTGAGTCAACCTTGAGCCGGTGAGATTTGAACAGTATTAACTGTCTTGATGGTTTGTCCAAGCGTGGACAGAGGTATTATTGAGCTGAGGTGGTGCAGTGGTTAGAGGCAGTACTGCAGGCCACTTTAGCTGACTGTGATCCGCAGGTCAGCGGTTCAAATCTTACTGGCTCAAGGTTGGCTCAGCCTTCCATCCTTCCGAGCTAGCTAAAATGAGGACCCAGATTGTTGGGGGCAATATAAATATATATTGCTTACTGGTGTAAACTGCTTAGAGAGTGCTTGCACTGTGAGGCAGTATATAAACCACACAAATAAATAAATAAATTCCAAATATGCATACAGATATTCCTTGAGTTACAACCATAGATCCTAGAATTATAGTTGTAACCATAGTTACAACCATAGTTGATCCTAGAATTATAGTTGTAAGTTGTCCCAATCATTAAGTTAGTTTTCCTGTGACTACGCCAGATTTTATCATCTTAATTGCAGTGGTTATTAAATGAACACCACAATTGCTAAGAGAATACCATGGTCATTAAGAGAAAGCATTGTATGTAATGGGTGTGCTTTCCTGGAAATAAGAGCTAAACATAGATTTCTGGGGGAAAGTTATAAATCACAGTCACATGACCATAGATGGTACAAATGGCCATAAATATGAGCTGATGCCAAGCACCAAAAATTTGATCATATGACAGCAGTGTGTGTGTGTGTGTGTGTGTGTGTGTGTGTGTGTGTGTTTGTCTTTGTGTGTTTGTGTCTGAAAGAACTTTGAAACCAGATTGTAAGTTCCTTTTGGGGGATCTGTTGTAATGTTGAATAGTCACCAAGCAACCAGATGTAAGCTGAGGACTTCCTATATTGCTGCCCCTTCCCTTTAACAATTTTGAGAGTAAGACATTAAACCTTGCTAGTGCCAGGGTTCCAACCGATGCCCTAATTAAATCATGAGCCTCAAGCCAAGCTTCAAAAGAAATCCAGTTATTTATTAGGAGCTTCATGTCGTCACAAACCAAGTGAAGTCAACTCTGACCTCACTTAATTTGCACCTTGGCTCTGATTCTGTTCCCCTTCCACCAAGGTGTGTCATCAGACACATTTCCCAAAGAAGCAATTTCGCGGGTTGTAGAAGTCAGTCCCTCCGGTCCCTATGGGGCACCCTGGAGATGACCTTGATGTTGCCGACTGGAATGTGCTTTGTTTTGACTGAAATGCAAGTTCCTCGATGCAGCTGTGACGCTCGATTCCTCATCCCCCTGCCTATAGCAACTCAAGAGCAGGTCAGGAATGCTTCAAGAGTTGACAGCTAGTTTAAATTTCCTTGTATAAAAGATGGAGAGAATGTTGAAAAAATATGTAGATATGGGAAAATATCTGCTACAGAGGGTCCTATAACAATAGTTTACAAATTTGGATCTACCATTTGACTTTGATGTTACTCCTAGCATAAATTTCTCTGGCCCAAGCATGAACTAGGATTGAGCAGAGGACCACAGTGTGACAAATAAAAAAATCCCATCTCTTTTCCAAGATGAAACAGACCACTCAGGGAAGTCACTCTAGACCAGCGACTCACTCAGAAAAATAATTTCAGAAACTATGTTGAACACAAATATCGCATGGGGGCCTCCATCAAAGGACAGTGTCATTGTCTACGTATCTATCTGAACAGAAAGCATCTCTTTTCTAAGCCTGTTTCTTACACAATCTCTTTAACAAGATTAATCAGGAAGAAAGGAATGGCTTTGCAAGAAATTCCCATAATAATCCAGGTGGAATGGAGCTGAGCTTTCTCCCTATTTGCCTGTCTGCGAAACAGCAAAGTGATGCTCTCTTCAGTCCTAGCGCAAAGGTTTGTTGATGGGTATTTACAAAATCATCTTTTAAATCTTTATCAAATTTAAGAACTAGCCATTAAATACAATTCCAGTCACTAAAGTGCATTTGGACCAAATTGAATAATGCAATATGCAATATGTATATAGTAGTTCTTAGAAATTTGGACCGCTTCTGATATATATGGTATTTTTTAGGCTATGTGACATACAGCAGAAGACTCAGTACATAGGCACTAAATGATTTAAATATTACAGGGATAAAGCTATTATTATTAAAACATGTGAATCTAATTATAACACTGGAGACTTGGAGGCACATATTGTAATTATTTGAGTTGGTTGTTTCCAACTGGTAGAAAATTGAGAATAGATTGCTAAATATTTGAAAACCTTAATCTGGCCAATTTGGATGTCACTGATTTTCCCATTATGATTCTAGTTGGTATGTTTCTTGGTAGATAAGACTTTCTAGATTTTAGAATAAATAATTCCTAGTTTTTCATCCTGGCAGAATATTGTTAGATACTGAAGTACCTGCTGAATCTGAGTCAGGGAAAGGATAATGGTATTACCATTGTGAAGGAAGATGGAAATAAATTTATGATTTAGTGAGGCAGAGATGAGTCTCATTCTGGCAACTTCACAGTTTTTCAGTTGTGTGATGAGTCTGGAAGTTACAGTGTGTAGTGAGACAGAGGGTTGCAAATTACAATTTGCAGGCCTGATTTACCAGCTGTTATATTAGATAGGTAGAGAGACAAGCAGGCAGATGATAGATAGATAAATGATAGAGAAAGAGAGGGGTGAGGGAGAGAGAGAGACCCAAGTGGCCTCAATGGTTCTCAGAGAGGGTGCTAATGACCAGATAATTGCAAGGAATATAAATCCTTCCAATTCTCTCATCCTGTCAGAACTAATCATCCTATTCCCCCTACCAACCTTCCAGAACTGCTGAAACTTTTTGTATGAGAAGTGAAATGTCTTCAAGGAGAAACCAAGAAAGTCCAGTTGCCTTTTGAAAAAGCACCTTTGGGACAACCATGACCTGGATGACTGAGAATCTCCATAGATAGATAGAGATAGATAGATAGAGAGAGAGAGAGAGAGAGAGAGAGAGAGAGAGAGAGAGAGAGAGAGAGAGAGAGAGAGAGAGAGAGAGAGAGAGAGAGCAGCTGTCTTTATTGTAGCATGGTAGAAGCATAGAGACTGTTGCTGCCTTCATTCCCTTTTACATTTCTACATTATTTTGCAATCATCCTGGCTGCCCATAGTTTCTGGTGCTTATATAAAGGTTTGGTTTTTTTGGAGACTTATTCAACCAAGGTGAAGCTAGGGTGGCTGCAGATTGCTGGACAGATGACCCAATTATAAAAGTGACAATATATAGACCATAGTTTTCACCTACTCTGTAACTCTAGTAAAATGCTGAATGTCTTATAAGAATGTCAGTAGCATTCTCAGCAACAATTAATCCTTCTAGGAAAAAGAAACCAAAAGAAAACTAATTTCTGCTAAATTGAATGAGAATGGTTAAAAAAGAAATAACAATAACTGAAAACTTGCACCCATAGAGAGAGGAAAACAGATGGGAGCAATTTCTGTACTGCTCCTTGCTGGGAGGTGTGCATGAAGTTCATAGGAAGAAGCTACTTGGAAATTGCTCTGTTTGTTTCATGTAACCAACTTTCTTGTAATCAAAGCAACAGGGCAGGCAACTAGTAGCTTATGGAAGTTTAGACACAGAAGATTAGATAGGTGTTTATTGAGTGCTTTTTGATAATCATTTTTGGTTGATAATTGTTTACAAATCTAGTCTATCCAAATCTAATCTATTATTATTAGTCTATCCAAGTTTTAGATTTATGTGTGAATTGCAGGATGCACAAAGAACAGCAAAGTGTTATGATTTAAGAATCCAGATTGGCAATTCAGTACTAATCCACTACATAGCATTTTCATATGGCAAAGTGGTTTCTCGTGGACAACTAAGGGTGAGGAAAGAACACAGATCTGTCTAGTTTAATCTTTTCTATACAGTGATCTGATTTCAGCTTGCAATTCTTTATGTCCCCACTCTCTTTCCTTCAAAATTCTAAAATCCAAAATTTATCACATATGTATGCATTTCTAGTTAATGTAAGCCAGATGTAGCCAACATTATGGTGCATCTAGATTGTTATGGACTCAGTCTGGGCATTCCTATAAAATAAGAAACAAGGATGTGGCTTTGCTATTTATAAAGAGATGGATGTGACAAATGAGCTAATGCTCATCTACTTGGTCACCTATGTTCTCCAAAGTTCCAGGTTATCTTTTGGCCATTTTAGCATTCTTTCTGTGTGCATCCCTAACATTTTTTTCTGTTTTGCATGATAAAGGAGAGAAAGATTAATCATTCTGTTGTGTGTGCGTGGAGGGGAAACATAATTACAGATGAAACAAACTAATAATAAAAAAGAAGAATTGTGGCTTACTGCATGATTAATATCACTTGTAGTTTGACTATCATGGTCTGATGAGCAAAAGTGTCAGGTTTGTTCTTTAAAGTCTCAAGGACTAAGACTAAGGAAGTTTAGGAATCTGCACACGAGCCATCTAAGGATGATGATCCATGAAAGCAACTAGCAGGAATGACTTTTATGAGGCCCCTCACAAAATTGTCCATAAACAATTTATGGAAGGCCATCATTAGTAGTACCCTGGCTGCAAAAAGGAGTCCATGAAATCTATGGAGGGCCTTGTTACTATAGCAATAGCACTATAGCAATAGCACTTAGACTTATATACCACTTTACCATGCTTTGCAGCCCTCTCTAAGCAGTTTACAGAATCAGCATCTTGCACCCAACAATTTGGGTTTTCATTTTACCCACCTCGGAAGGATAGAAGGCTGAGTCAACCTTGAGCCCAGTGCGATTTGAACTGCCAAACTGCCGGCAGTCAGTTTGAAGTAGCCTGCAGTACTGCACTCTAACCACTGTGCCACCAAGGCTCTTACTACTCCATCTCTTGAACTTAGGTGCAAAAGAAACCATGACTATCAACAAAAGAGGCTTATTTATCAGAACCTGGTCAGTGTGTCCCTAGAAATTGCTTTTCACAAAATAGTGTGAACTACTGAATCTCAGAACACCTAGTTCTGAGTCCCCTGGGAGTTGGGCAGCATATAAATCCATTTAAATAAATAAATAAATAAATAAATAAATAAATAAATAAATAAATAAATAAATAAATAAATAAATAAATAAATAAATAAATGGTTGCAATACTACTGGATATTACTTCTAATACTTCTAGGTTTCTGGGGAAATCCACTCATCTTAAAGTTGCAGGTTTGAAAAACACTGACCTAGAGCAGTGATGGCGAACCTTTTTTTCCTCGGGTGCCAAAAGCACGCACGTGCACGTTATTGCGCACGTGCGAGTGCCCACACTCATAATTCAATGGCCCCCTGCGCATGCGTGTGTGATCCCCCTGTGCTGCCCCGCCCCTGTGCATGCGTGCACGATCCCCCCGCTCCCCCGTTTCCCGACTTCGGGTAGGCCCGGTAGGCCCATTTTTCGCCCTCCCCAGGCTCCAGAGGTTTTCTTGTAGCATGGGGAGGGCAAAAATGGCTCTCCCCGCCCCCCGGAGGCCCTCCGGAAGCTGAAAATGCCCTCCCAGAGCCTCCGTAAAAGCCAAAAATCAGCTGGCTGGTGCGCACATGCGCACTGGAGTGGAGTTAGGGCAACAGCTCGCGTGCCGGCAGATATGGCTCCACGTGCCACCTGTGGCACCCGTGCCATAGGTTCGCCATCACTGACATAGAGGATTAGTATTTAGCAAAATATTCTCCTATAATCACATTTATGGTTCTCTTCCCTTTCTTTTACTTCTTAAAGACTAAAACAGATTTTTTTCAGCCTATTATTCTCTTCAAAACTTTATCATCTTTGCACTTCAAATTTATGTTGGAAATGAGAACAAGAAGAGGCATTTTATTATTTGATGGGCAAGTAAAAATAAACCAGAATATATTGGATTAAAACACATTCACTAATTCAGAGAGTTGTAAAGATTAATATACAATTAAGACCAAAGGGTAATTTTGGGCATGGAAGATGAAAAAAAAACTGAAAAAAATCCAAAATTTTGTTTTTGGAAATGATAACTGGAGCAAGATTAAAAAGTTAACAAAATGTAAAAAGATGAAAAGGTTTGGCACTACCACAATGGAGGAATGGTTGTTGAAGATGATGGAACATTCCGAGATGGCTACATTGACTTATTTGATAAAATAAAAGACAATATCTACATTTATTGTTGCCCGGAAACTTCTTCTTTTTTTTGTAAAAAAAGAGAAAATTTTTTAAGAAAGAGAAAACAAAAGAATTTATGATTAATGGCTTTGATGATTAACCATGGTCAATTGTAAAAGAAAAGGGTTATGTTATAGCCACAGAATACAAAGTAAATTTATAATTGTACTTATAACGACTATAAAGAAGAAGACAGTAGTTAAGTGGTGGGTTCCTACCGGTGCGGTCCACTCTATAGCACCGGTAGTGGCCCGCTGGTGATGTCACAGTACTGGTGCAGTCGGTTGCCGGTGCCTGGGCGCCGCCATTTTTTAAAAAAAATTTAATTTTTTTTAAAAAAATTCTTCTGCGCATGCCCAGAAGCCGAGCTTCTGGCACTGTGCATGCGCTGCCTTCCTACCCCACAGTGAGTCCAAGCAGGGGAGGATGGCTGAGGGAGCACGTGAGATGCTGAAAGAACGGGCGGCAGGAGCTATCTCCATTCCCCTCCCTTCAGCAGTCCGAGAAGCCACGAATGTGCGGTTATGATCCCAGGCATTTTCACATGTTTGAGGCTTCTCGAGCTGCTGAGGGGAGGGGGAATGGGCAGCAGGACCTATCTCAGTTCCCCTCCCTTCAGCAGTCCGAGAAACCACGCCCACCTGGTCACATGGCCGGCAAGCCACACCTACAAAATAAGCCAGAGTGGTAGTAAAAAAATTAGGAACCCACCTCTGCAGTAGTTGTATCTTTTTTCTTTCTTTTTCTTTCTTTTTTCCTTTCTTGCACTTTTAGCTTTCTTTGATTTCTTTCTTTTGCTTACTTTATTAGTTTTTAATAATTTGTATTAGTTTTTAATCATACCTTTAAAAAACCTTTAATAAAAAATATACAAATATACAAAACCTTATTACCTTTTTCCTTTATTGCACTTTTAGCTTTCTTTGATTTCTTTCTTTTGCTTACTTTATATCAGTTTGTATTGGTTTTTAATCATACTTTTAAAAACCATTTAATAAAAAGAATATACAAAACCATATTACCTTTCAGAGAAATATTCCCCCTCCTTTAACTCCTGGGCCGTGACTTGGCTCATCCTATGATATCATCATCAGCAATGGATGTTTTTATGCTGCCAATTCTTCTAGCTTTTCTAGTAAGCCTTTTCCATCGTATATAAGCACATAACCTACTCCTTTTTTAATCTTTTCTTCCACTTTCATAGGAGCATTTCTAAATCCTAAAGTTAATCTGACTTCTCTTTAATTTATTTTTCCTGAAAATGTCAGCTTTCTAGACAATCCATTCTTCATTACCATTATAGTTTGTGTGTGTGTGTGTGTGTGTGTGTGTGTGTGTGTGTGTGTGTGTGTGTGTTTTATTGTCCTAATGTTTAAAGCCCCAGTTTTATTATTTTCATGTCTTTTGAATTGGTACATTAATGCGATCAACTCCCAAATAATGTGATGGGTTATTATGCATCTACAGTTCCTTTCTCAGTTGCTCTGCATACCTCCACCAATAAGAAGATGTAACTTTTTTACCCGGATGACAAATAATTAGCTCTAAATTGGCAGCAGCTGATCCAAAGCCAGCTTTTAATACAAACAAGGGGTTGAATTTTGTTTTAAAAAAATTCTTACACAGTAGCACTGATGTAATCTAATCTAATCTCAAACTGTATTTTCCAGTCTGTAATAATGACAGTGATTACTCTGCTATGGTAAAGTTTGGCTGGAGGCTATAACTGTGATATCAGCATTTTACACTCATGGGTTTTATTTTCCAATAAAGCTCTTTTTTAAAAAAAAATTAAATTATAGATTATGATGAGATGAACAATGTTTATATAGGTATAAGAATAAATAGTGACTGTATAGATATACTGTATACTTAATAAAGATATTTCATAATAGTGGGCTAAAACTTAGAAAGCAAGAGAACAAATGTTCATAAGTATCAATATAGAAGCAACTCAGATCTTTCACGAATATATGGAAACATATGTTGTAAGGAATATCCTTCTGGGTTCAGTTCCAAGTGGGGAAAAAGACACTGAATTCATGAAAGTTGCTTGGAAAGAAGGTTTGATTGTGGGCAGGAGCACACGGCAGGAGCCCCTGTACAGAAAAGGTAGATTACATGCTTCCAGATGTGGGTGAAGAGAAAAAAGGGAAAAAGAGATGCTGAGTTCCTTGCTTTATACTCTCTCTTGGGCCCCTCCCTAACTGTTTCCTGTTCCTATATAGAAATGTATTCCATTGGCAGTCAGACCCCCAGGGGCATGCTGGGGCAACTCTTGTGGGCTGTCCCAAGTCCTAGGCTTGACTGATGTAATCTTCCCAGGTCCCATGTGGTATAATGAAAAGGCTTTGGGATTCCTATTATGGTTCTTTGTTATGCAGGAGACTGCTCCAGGCTAGGTGAGAGGAATGTGTGAGCTGGGTCCAGTCCTTAATGGCCCATTGGCAAAGGGTGGGGGCAGGGAGCTGCAGGAAGCTGCTTTGTATTTAAACATGTTTCTCCTTTCCTCATTCAGGGAAACATATTCTTTCCTTTTTCAATATTTCCTAGGATATTTTATTTTTTCTAGGAGGGGATGGGTGCTAACTTTCTACACATACTTCTACAATTTACTATTTTTATAATATAAAGATACTTCAAAAATGGACAAAGAATGTGTCTCTTGAATCCAAATGAAGTGTTGTTTTCTTTTCCCCTACGTAGGATTATCCCCTTTTGCTAACATTATCTGATGAAAATCAATAATCATTACAGATAGTCCTCAGTCTGCAACCATTCATTTAGTAACCATTTGAAGTTACACTGAACGGCACTGAAAAAAAGTGACTTATGATGGTTTTTCATAGTTATGACCGTTGTAGCATTCCCATGGACATGTGGTCAGAATTCAGACTCTTCGCAACTAGCATGTATTTAGGATAGTTGCAGTGTCACTGAGTCATGTGATTACTTTTTACCTTTTCTTCAGCTGAAAAAGCTTCTTGGATGAGAAGCGAAACATCTTCAAAGAAAAAACAGAAAGTCCAGTTGCCTCTTGAAAAAACATCTTTGGAACAACCATGACCTGGATGACTGAGAATCTCCACAGACGCTTACCTTCTGTGACCTTCTGACAAGGAAAAGTCAACGAGGAAGCCAGATTCACCTAACAATCTTTAACAAACTGCAGTGATTCACTTAGCAACTCTAGCAAGAATGGTATCATCATCCAGCTCAAGAATCCAAATAAAATTGTAGGTTCATTCCGTTTCCAAAAATCTTTTACTGAATACACTGCATGGTAATGTCGAAACAAAACTAACTCTGACACCGGTTCATAGAATTAAACAATACTTTCCCCAGCCAAACCCCCAACCTCTCATGTAGTCCATGTAAACAATTTCACTTTGTTATGGGAACCATCTGCTTCAACTCCACACTTGCTATGATGTCCGTGAAAAGGTGTCAGGCTCTCAAAGTCCTCAGCGGAATTGTTGAAGTTTCATTTCTCCATCTAACCCATTCTAAACCACCACCACCCTCCTTACTCCTCTGGCAAATTGAAAAGAAGAGATATGTAACTTCCAAAGTTTCATATTTGACAAAAGGTTGTAAAATGAAGCAAAACTAACTTAACAACTGTCTCACTTAGCAACATAAATTTTGAGCTCAATTGTTGTCATAATTTGAGGACCTCAAGTATCTTTGCCTTTCTCCTATTGGTCAAGAGCCAGTTTGGTATAGTGGTTAAGGAAACTGGGAGACTGTGAGTTCTCCCAGTCCTGTCTTGGGCCTGTCACTTTCTCTCACCCTAATCCTAGGAAGGAAGAAGAGCAAGCCACTTTGGACAAACCAAAACCAAACCAAATACATTCAAGTTGGATAAAGAAATATAGCAATAGCAATAGCACTTAGACTTATATACCGCTTCATAATGCTTTACAGCCCTCTCTAAGCGGTTTACAGAGTTCAGCATATTGCCCCCAACAATCTGGTCCTCATTTTACCTCAGAAGGATGGAAGGCTGAGTCAACCTTGAGCCTGATGAGATTTGAACAGCTGAACTGCTGAACTAGCAGTCAGCTGAAGTAGGTTGCAGTGCTGCTTTTAACCACTGCGCCACCTCGGCTCCTATGCTAACTAAATATGCTAACTAGCTAAGGGAAAGATCATAACAACTAAGAAAATTGTTTTCTTTGAATGAGCATCCTTACATATGCTGTGCAAAACATTTATCCACTGTGTTATTTAATGGTCTATAGAGATTCTCAGTCATCCAGGTCATGGTTGTCCCAAAGGTGCTTTTTTCATGAGGCAACTGGACTTTCTTGTTTTTTCTTTTGAAGGCATTTCACTTCTCACCCAAGAAGCTTCTTTAGCTCTGACTGGACAGTTGGGAATGGAAGGATTTATATTCCTTGCAGACAGCTGGTAATCTGCATCCTTTTAGAGCAGGGGTGTAAAACTTGCGGCCTGCAGGCCGGATGCATCATGCACTGGCCACCCCCACCCCCGTTTTAGCAAAGGGAAAAAGTTGTGATACATCACATGACGACAACGTGTTATCACCAGTTTAACACCCCTGTTTTAGAGGGTCATTGAAGCACTTGGAGGTATATCTGTGTCTTCAGGGTCACCTGAGTAGTACTCCCAGTTCCTGTAGTCTGCAGTATTTCCTCTGGAAATCCATTCCTACTCCCACACCATTCAAAGGGTGTTCATCCCAAATTGTATAGCTGAAAGTCTGTAGAGATTCTCAGTCACCCAGGTCATGGTTGTCCCAAAGGTGCTTTTTCTGCAGGCAACTGGACTTTCTTGTTTTTTTCTTTCTTTTGAAGACATTTCGCTTCTCACCCAAGAAGCTTCTTCAGCTCTGACTGGACAGTTGGGAATGGAAGGATTTATATTCCTTGCAGACAGCTGGTAATCTGCATCCTTTTAGAGCAGGGGTGTAAAACTCGCGGCCTGCAGGCCGGATGCATCATGCACTGGCCACCCCCACCCCCGTTTTAGCAAAGGGAAAAAAGTTGTGATACATCACATGACGACAACGTGTTATCACCAGTTTAACACCCCTGTTTTAGAGGGTCATTGAAGCACTTGGAGGTATATCTGTGTCTTCAGGGTCACCTGAGTAGTACTCCCAGTTCCTGTAGTCTGCAGTATTTCCTCTGGAAATCCATTCCTACTCCCACACCATTCAAAGGGTGTTCATCCCAAATTGTATAGCTGAAAGTCTGTAGAGATTCTCAGTCACCCAGGTCATGGTTGTCCCAAAGGTGCTTTTTCTGCAGGCAACTGGACTTTCTTGTTTTTTTCTTTCTTTTGAAGACATTTCGCTTCTCATCCAAGAAGCTTCTTCAGCTCTGACAGGACAGTGGGGAATGGAAGGGTTTATATGGTGAATACTAACCATACAAATCTACCCATGCTTGGTTAGGAGATACTTTTCTCTACAGGGTTCTCACTCTTTTCTGTGGCATCTGCTATCTCTCTCAACCTTCTTCAACCTCTATCTACTCCCTCATCAGAGGAGCCTTTCTGTTCAATCAACAATAAGTCTGCAGAAACTCACACTCTGCTGCTATGCTTCACTCAGATAGAAAGCTGGTATTTTTCCTTTGGTATGCATGCAATCAGGGCCCTCACCGTTCGCATCCATGATGCATGTAAAGGTAAGTGTGCAACATTAACCATGGGACATTGACTTAGCAATAGCAATAGCACTTAGACTTATATACCGCTTCATAGTGCTTTACAGCCCTCTCTAAGCGGTTTACAGAGTTCAGCACATTGCCCCCAACAATCTGGGTCCTCATTTTACCCACCTCAGAAGGATGGAAGGCTGAGTCAACCTTGAGCCGGTGAGATTTGAACAGCTGAACTGCTGAACTAGCAGTTCAGGTTGCAGTGCTGCTTTTAACCACTGCGCCACCTCGGCTCCGACTTACTCTGATCCTCCACAAAAGTCCTTATCTACTATGTATTCACACTAAAAGCAGTTGCCTTTTACTGAAATGAGCTTTAACCTTCATTTCCCTTGAAAAAATGTTACCTGTAAATTGGAACCAAAGATTGCAGCAAGGTGGGTAAAAGATAAGCCACAATATTTCACAAACGTTCCTAATCATCAGAGTTGAGACTTGTACAGGTAGCCCTTGATTTGCAACCACAAATAGAGTTTCCAGCATTTCCATTGGTGGTGGCCACGGTTGTTAAAATGAATCACTGCAGTTATTAAAATGAATCAGGCACTAAGTGAATCCGGCTTTCCCCATTGACTTTGCTTGCCAGAATCTGACTGGGAAGATCGTAAATGGCCATCAGTTGATCCCAGATGCTGAAACACATGCTAGTTGCCAAGTGTCCACGTGACCATAGGGATACTCTGTTGGTGGTAACTGTGAGGAATTATTGTAAGTCACTTTTTTCAATGTTGTTATAATGGTCACTAAGCAAATAGTTGTAAGTTGAAGACAACCTGTATCGATCTGGGTAGAACAGAGCCAGTGGATTTTGTCACAGTAATTATCCAGAGAGGTGGAAGTAACTCCCAAGCTAAGTATTCTGGGTGACCTTTACTGCAGTTGGGGAAAATAGTTTCTGAAAAAAATATTGCAGTTTCAGACAATTTTTCTTTTTTAGAAGGGCAAGAATAGGAACAGCTCTTTTACATAAATATAATGCTGCAAGCCTAACTTGTTCCATTTTTCCTGTTCCCATTTTGCAATATTGATGGTCTAATTTTTCATTAGGCATTTTTCAATACTTATTAGGAATTCAAAAGCATGTCTCTTATTTAGAAGAAACAATGCGGTTTTATCAAAAGCCTAAATTAGCCACTCTCTTAGTTTTAAGAGAATAATAAATCCACTTTTGCTAGTTGCTGAACAACTTCAAAGGCTGCCTGATTTGACCTTCATCCATCCTGGAATTTGGCCTTGGAAAATCTGAACCTTCAGCTGATTTGCAATCATTTGGAAATTACTGGTGTTTTTTCTCCCCTTCCTTTTGATCAAAGCAGAACAAAGCAGAGGTAATATACATTTTAGGCATGCAGATGCAAAAAGTAGTACAAGGCTAAAGTCTTTAGCCTTGTAACATCTGGAATTTGGGGAAGGAATATGGATTTTTGCATAGGATTGAACTGAAAGAGAGGGATTTGGGGAAGTGGAAAAAGTTAAAAAAACCACCAAAAGTTAAAGATAAGACATTTCAGTCCAAAACTTCCTAAACCTAGCATCTTTTTTGGTTTGGTGTTTTGTTGACATGTTGAATTTCATATTTCATGCTCTTTAAAGGTATGACACTTTCTCCATAATTTGAAAACGAGATTCATTCTTTCTGCAGTGAGTCATGTATGTAATTAATTTATTGACATCTGTTTGAAACTCCACTTCCTAGAAAAATTAATCACAAAACACAACCAGACAGGTTGTCCTTGACTTACAATCACAACTGAGCCCAAAATTTATATTGTTAGGTGAAGCATTTGTTAAGTAAATTTTGCCCAATTTTATGACCTTTCTTGCCACAGCTGTTAAGTGAATCACGGCAATTGTTCAGTTAATAACATTCTTGTTCAGTGAATCTGGCTTCCTCATTGACTGTCAGAAGGTCGTAAAAGGGAATCACATGATGCAACCACCATAAAGATGGGTCATAGCCAAGCATTTGAATTTTGATTACATGACCAAGGGGATGCTGCAACAGTCGTAAGTGTGAAAAACAGTTTTAAGTCACTTTTTCTTCAGTGCCATCATAATTTAAAACAGTCACTAAATAAACTGTTGTAAGTTGAGGGCTATCTCTACAACTGTGAGGAAGGATTTCACCTATTGCTTTGTGTGTAACACAATTTTTTTTTTTTGTAAAAAATTATTGGGCTATAAAATATTTTCTTATTGTCTCATGTTCAAGTCAGTTCCAGGGGTGGGTTCCACTTACCTTCGCCACCAGTTTGCATTGCGATGTTTTGTGTGCGTGCACTTGCCCTCATGCAATTTGGCTTCCGCGCATGCTCAGTAGCAGGAATCAGCCCGAAACACAGCTGAGGAGCTGACCAGCTGTGCTTTGGGCGAAGAAATAAAGGTCAGTATTAACCCAGGGGCAGGTGGGAGGGCCTTTTTTCAAGCAGCGGAAGAGGAGAAGCCATCCAAACAGGGAAAAATTCGCAAAAAAGTAAAAAAAAAGATGGCGGTGCCCACGGACCGTCACTGATCAAACTGGATCGGTGACGCCATCGTGACGTCACCAGCGGGTCGCTACTGGTTCAGGCGATCCAGTCCGAACCAGGAGGAACCCACTCCTGGTCAGTTCAATGATAAATGACTTTCTATCTGTGGTCCTTGATTTACAACCATTCTTTTAGCGACTATTCAAAATTATGACACTGAAAAAAGTGACTTACAACTGGTTCTCACACTTACGACTGTTGCAGCATCTCCATGGTTATGTGATCAGATTTCTAGCACTTGGCAACATGCATGTATTTAAGATACATCCTGAAGTGATGTAATCACTATATTGCAATCTTCCCAGCTGGCTTCCAACAAGCAAAATCAGTGGGAAAAGCCAGATCAGCTTAATGACCATATGATTCATTTAACAACTGCAGTGGTTCACTTAAGAACCATGGGGGGGGGAATGTCATAAAAAGGGATGTGACTAAGTAAACAACCATCTTGTTTAGCAATAGAAACTCAGGTCCCAATTTTGGTTGTAACTCAAAGACTACCAGTACATGCAAAATTTTCTGTTTATTTGCAACATTTCTAATTGTTTTCAGGCATCCTGGTTGTCCAAATTTTCTATATTTCGATCCTTATCCTCTCATTAGTGCTACTGTTTGGTAGTGATGGAAATGAGTCTTAAAACAGCTTCAGGGCAACCCTGGATTAATCATTAAGCAAAATAAGTCCATGGTTAGGGCAGCAAGAGAAGAATCACCCCAGAGGTCTTTCCTTTAATTATTTCACTCCTACATTCGAATTTAGTCAATTTATTTTTGACACTGCCCTTATCTGCCGTGTTCAACTTTAATCCAAATTGTTAACAAAATATATTCTTTTTTGGCATGGTGAGGTCTCTCCTATTAACCAGTATTTTTCCTAGCCATGCTAATTCCAGTATTTTCCTATTTAAAAAATGGTTCAGAAAACCAAATATTAATTCTGGATGGGGAGAAACCGACTCAGGCTCAACCCTTCCAGGACGGAGTGGCTGTGGTTCCCAGCGTCTCGATATAGTCAGATGATTCCATCTCTGACTATCGGGGGCGAGTCTCTAGACCCCGCCGAAAGGGCTCGCAACCTGGGTGTCCTCCTGGATTCACAGCTGTCCTTAGAGGACCATCTGACAGCTGTGACCAGGGCGGCCTTTTATCAGGTCCGCCTGATACACCAGTTGCGGCCCTTTCTGGATCAGGATTCCCTGTGCACAGTCACTCATGCCCTTGTCACGTCACGTCTGGACTACTGTAATGCTCTCTACATGGGGCTCCTCATGAAGAGCACCCGGAAGCTCCAGCTGGTCCAGAATGCAGCCGAGCAGGTGGTTTCAGGGGCTAATTGGTGTTCCCATATAACACCCCTCCTGTGCGAGCTGCACTGGCTTCCGGTGGTCTACGGGGTGCGCTTCAAGGTGCTTGTTACTACCTTTAAAGTGCTCCATGGCATTGGACCTAGGTATCTCCGAGACCGCCTGCTGCCACAAACATCAACCAGTGCACTCCCACAGAGAGAGCCTCCTCGGGGTGCCATCAGCCAAGCAGTGTAGGCTGGTGACACCCAGGGGGAGGGCCTTCTCTGTGGGAGCACCCACCCTCTGGAACCAGCTCCCTCCAGATTTAAGAACCATTCATGACCTGGCCACCTTCCACCGTGCCCTCAAGACATACTATTTTTATCAAGCCGGGCTGGCATGAAAAAGTTTTTGGGGTTTTTAAGATTTTACCAAATTTTACCAAATTTTAATTATATTGTCTTAAATCAGGGCCACATCTAATATTTTCTTTTAAATGTATATATATTTTAATGTTTATATTGTATTTTTACTTGGCTGTTCACCGCCCTGGGTCCCTGGAGAAGGGCGGTATATAAATTTAACTATAAATAAATAAAAAATAAATAAATACAATTCCATTAGCATGATTACTTAACGTTTTCCAAGCTTCAGAATAATATAGATAGGACTGCTTGTAAATTGATAAGTGTATATTAATCTATTACAATTTGCAAGAATAGATATTATAATTTTCTCTGACTATAAATACCATGACTATAAAAGTGATAGTTATACCTCAAGTAATGAGCCTTTTCAATTTTTCTTAAAAACAATGGAAATCTGTTCAACCTACCGTATATATAATTGTTTCACGTCTCTAATACAAGATATCAGAGATAATCCAAAATTCTTGGAAATGATGGTATTCCCTTCCCTTTGTTTACTGGCAGCTATTTTTAACAATTATATTACACCTGTTATATTACACCTGTTGCAGATTCAGCTCATTTCTTTCTTTTCTTTCTCTGCCATGCAATAATTTGTTAACTGGTGGTGAAATTTAATAGCAAGATTTTAAAGGGTTTTAGAGAGATTAAAAAGGGGTCGGAAATTGTAGGTTGCCATCTTGCTTACTTACGACTTTGAAGCCCATGTTGATCCAATTAGCCTTTGTTTTTAGAACCATCTTACTTTTATTGCTTTCCAGTTTTTTCCCTCCTAAAGAGTTATCCAAAGGTAATATATAGCGGCTTCAAAGTTGATAGTAGATTTCAAGCAAAGCAGGTTAGAATAGGAAGTAAAGAAAGCAATAACACTTTCTGTAAGGTTGCCTAGAAAACTACATGGATGTGAGTAGAGCTCAATTTGAAGAAGATTTCAATTATGAATGGAGGTGAATATATGTGTCGCAGGATGATTGTCTATGGAGATTCTCAGTCACCCAGGTCCAGAGGTAGGTTTCAGCAGGTTCTGACCAGTTCTGGAGAACTAGTAGCAGAAATTTTGAGTAGTTCAGAGAACCGGTAAATACCACCTCTGACTGGCCCCGCCCCCATCTGTTCTCTGCCTCCCGAGTCCCAGCTGATCGGGAGGAAATGGAGATTTTGCAGTAACCTTCCCCTGGAGTGGGGAGGGAATGGAGATTTTACAGTATCTTTCCCCTGCCACACCCACCAAGCCAGCCATGCCCACCAAGCCATGCCCACAGAACTGGTAGTAAATTTTTTTGAATCCCACCACTGATCTAGGTCATGGTGGAAATTTCCCACCATCCAAGAAGCTGAAAAAGCTTCCTGGATGAGAAGCGAAACGTCTTCAAACCCACCCCCCCAGAAAGTCCAGGTGCCTCTTGAAAAAAAAAGTACATTTGGGAGTCCCAGGATAATATTGCAGGATTCAATCTGAGCCGGTCACTGGGACCAGAGGTTTAGCCTTCTGAGTTTTCAGACTTCTGCTGGCGTCCCCATCCTCAGCTACTTCCCTCTACCAGGATGTCAGCTTCGGGCTATTCTATGTATTTATGTGCTGCCTGGTTGTGTGTGGCTTTTTATTTTATTGATAGGGATGTTGATGGCTGGCTATCAAGTCACACACAACTAGGCACCGCATAAATGCTACACATAGAGTAGTCCAAACTCCAAAGCACATATTTTGATAGCGAGAAGTTCTCTGCAGATGGGCTCCAACTCGAGCCCAAAAGCTTGGAAGGCTAAACCTCTTATCCTCGTGACCAACCCAGATTCGATCTTGCGAGATTTTAATTGTTTATTCTTTGGTGGGATTTGTTTAAGATTGATATCAGGTCTCAAGAACCAACACACAGAGACTTGGAGTTACTTCTGAGCATTTTTAAAAATTGTTTTGTTTTCTACAGGCAGACTCTTGCCAGACTAAAAGCATATATTCTAGATATATTCTATGAACTGCTGAGAAGGGGCATCTTAGCCATCTTCCTTCCTACCAAACTTGCCAAACATTGCTGCCTCTTTGCCCACCGGGAAGCAGCATATGCTTTCTGGGACTCCAGACTAAATGCTACTGTAATTGGAATGAGAATCAGATAACTATGATCTATTGGAATTGAGAGAGAAGGAATTTTGCGTGAAACTTAAGAGCCAACTCAGAGAACTTTGGTAAAAATATTAGAGAAGAGTGCTTCCTATTTTTAAATAAAAGAATTTATGCACTGGAAAGAACTTTCAAAAGCAGATTTTCTCTCTCTCTCTCCCTCCCTCCCTCCCTCCCTCCCTCCTTCCCTCCCCCCCCTCTCTCATATCAAACGGAATAAGGATTGGCAGGATAAAAAGACATTACTTATTTTTGTTGGGATTATTATTGCATGGCATTAAGGCCTATTGGCATTTCAAGGATATTAACTCCAATCTATGACTTGGAGTTTTTAAATAAAGAGTATTTGCTTGATCCTCACACCCTCTTTCTATCTCCTCTCCCATCCTCACATCCCTGACAGCAATTCTGAACTATCCTTTTTAGAACTTTCTCCTATTTCAAATGAAGATTGACATGGTAAGCCTCTCAGAGACATATTTAACTTCCAAATTATATGCTATACTATCTGTGCTTGAAAGAGCATAAAGGGGGAAGGGAAATATTTCATTCTAATGGAATTCATACTCATTTTGAAAGCTTAATTCTGACCCTATGCTTGGTGCAATGGTTAATGCACCAGACTAGAAACCGGGAAATCATAAGTTTAAGTCCTGTATTAGGCATGAAAACCAATTGGGTGACTTTGGGCCAGACACTCTCTTTTAGTCTTGGAAGAAGGCAATGGCAAGCCACTTTTGATAGTTTTCCAAGAAAACTGTAAGGACTTGTTCAAACAGTCATCCAAAGTCAAGATTAATTTGAAGGCGTACATGGATACAAACACATACACACACACACACACACACACACACACACACACACACACACACACACACACATTCCTTCAAGAGCTGAACCATGCTTAAATCAAGGTTTTCAGAGTGAAAGATAAGTTTGGGATCTCCAGCCCATCTGCTCTCAAATGCCATTAATGTAACTTTCTTCTGTGTATGCCTGACATTAAGACTTATGCAATGTGTAATTTTGTAGGTTTCCCTACATTCCATCTGGAAAGAAGCTTCCCTTCCTGCAAGCTTCCAGCAAGTAAATGGGGAAGCCAGCAGGAATTCTAGGAAGGGAGGGAGAGAGGATGATAATGACAGAATATCAGGAAGGGAGTTAGGGAAGGAAGGAGGGAAAGAAGGGAAAGGAAGGGAGGAGAGGAGAGGAACCAGGGAAGGACCCCAAAGCTATTTTTTTCAAAAGGAAACTGGATTTTCTTTGTTTTTCCTTGAAGATGTTTTGCTTCTCATCCAAGAAGCTTCTTCAGTTCAGTTTCTTGAATGAAAAGTGAAACCCAAGGTAACTCTAGTTGCTTTTTTTTAAAAAAAAAAGTTTTGGGACAATCATGACTTAGATGACTGAGAGTCTGCATAGACATGAAGCAAGGAAGGAAGGAAGGAAGGAAGGAAGGAAGGAAGGAAGGAAGGAAGGAAGGAAGGAAGGAAGGAAGGAAGGAAGGAAGGAAGGAAGGAAGGAAGGAAATAAGGAACAAAGGGAGGGAGGGAGGGGGAGAGGGAGGGTAGAGAGAGGAAGGAAGTGAGATGGGGAGAGGGAAGAAAGAAGGAAGATGGAAGAACACTGATGAAGTGATCGGTCTTCTAAACGTAGATGGAGAGCATCCAGAAAGTACAATTCTAAGATTTCTTTTGTAACACTGCTGTATATATCTGCACAGTGTAGCATTTATCTGGTAGCCTAAACCTTAAAATCAATATTGACTATATTAGAAGAAGAACCACAAATTTATATGAATCTCTCTTTCTCCTGCGCACTTTTTCTCCATCCCTCTCTCTATCCATCCTTCCATCCCTCCATCTCTCCATCCATCCATCCATCCATCCATCCATCCATCCATCCATCCATCCATCCATCCATCCAACACATCATACCACAGGAAGGCTTTGATTAGCCCAGTAATCGATGTTTATAGCAAAACATTTATTTCATTTCCCTATTAGACGTACTGACACTCTAGTTTATTCTATTTTAGCATCTATCTATTGTTAATAGAATAACATAATAACAGAGTTGGAAGGGATTTTGAAGGTCTTTTAGTCCAACCCCCTGCTTAACATATCTTAACATATTAACAGAATTGGAAGGGACCTTGCAGGTCATCTAGTCCAACCCTCTGCCTAAGCAGGAGACCCTACATCTGCCTCTGAAGGAGTACTCCCAACTTCCGGAGGCAACCATTCCACTGATTAATTTTTTTCTTTGTCAGGAAATTTCTCCTTACTTCTTGGTTAGATTTCTATTTGATAGATTTCCATGCATTGCTTCTTATCCTGCCTTCAAGTGCTTTGGAGAATGGGCTCACTCCCTTTTCTTTGTGGCAACCTTTTAGATATTGGTAGACTGCCATCATGTCATTCTTAGTCCTTCATTAGACTAGACATACCGAATTCCTGCAACCGTTCTTCATATGTTTTAGCCTCCACAGTCCCCTAATCATCTTTGTTGCTCTTCTCTGCACTCTTTCTAGAGTCTCAACAACTTTTTTACAACATGGCAACCAAAATTGGATGCAATATTTCAAGTGTGGTCTTACCAAGGCATTATAAAATGGTACTAACACTTCCTGTGATCTTGATTCTATCCCTCTGTTAATGCAGTTTAAGATTGCATTGGGTTTTTTTTTGTGTGTGTGTGTGTGGCTGTAGCACACTGGCGGCTCATATTTAAGTGGTTGTCCTACATGTCTCTCACAGTTACTGCTATTGAGCCAGATGCTATACCTGTGCATTTGTTTTTCTTGCCTAAGTGTAAAACCTTACTTTTCTCACCGCTAAGTTTCATTTTGTTGGATAAGGCCCAATGTTCAAGTCTATCAAGATTCTCCTGAATCTTGAGCCTAAATTATTGGCTATTCCCACCAGATTGGTGTTGTCTGTGAATTTAATGAATTCCCCTTCTATTCCCTCATCTAAATTGTTTACGAAGATATTGAAGAGTACTGGACGCAAGACAGAACCTTGAGATACCCCCTGATATCCCTCCATGTCAATATAATCCCATTAAGAACTACATGCTCAGTGTAATTGGCCAGTTAGTTACAAATCCATCTGATGGTGATGCTATCTAAACCACATTTTTCTATCTGGCATAGATGCATGGAAATTGAATATGCTTTTTCATGGACCTATTTAGCCTCTAACAAAATCTCTCAGAAAGCAATTCATCTGCTCCTGAAGAAGGTGGCTTTAGAAAAATGGGTGCTCACCAAAGTGACAATCTTCTAAGTATGTCAGCAGGATCACTGGAGCAGAAATTCAAAATTAAGAAATAAATGAACATATAGCCTGCCTGCTTGTTGAACTGGAGTGCTGTTTCTACATGTATAAAATCCCATTTCATATATACTTGAGCCAATGGAGAACAGCAAGTAATTGTGCTTAGTTCATTGCATGACTATATCATTTTTCAGTGAACACATTTACTAGGAAATTATAGAGTCAGTAAACCCAACGAGGTAGAAAGCAAGGGACTCATCAGCCAGGAGATATAACTAAAAGACATATCCATGGCCAGTGCACCTTCTGTATGATCTCTTTGAACCCACTTATGTTGTATAAGCATATGCTCAAGGTAGAAAGAGATAGAAAGTGTCAAGTAGACTTGATCTGAATGAGTTAAAACTCCTGAAGTACTTTTCAGGAAATCAAAGATTATAGATACTTTTCCTGTATTTCTGCTTAGCTATAATGAGGGGCTAGAATGACCTGCTGAAGGATGTTCTTTTACTTTTCTAATTTTAGCTCTTTTTGTTGTTGTTGTTTTAGTATACAAGTGCTGAGTCTGAAATAATGTTACACAATCTGAAATCCTTGGGAGATGACAAGCTTAAAAGCCACATCAATGCTGAACCTATTTCTGCTGAGGTTTTCAAATCACGTATTCATTTGTGCCACTGGCTTTACAATTTCTCCCAATTCATGTAATGCAAACCAGTAACTGCCTCTATTGATTATTCAGTAACTATTGTTTCAATTGCTATCCATCTATTTCAAATTCAGACTATTAGAGTGAGCGAAAATGTTCTCTTGTATATCTGCAAATCTTCTTTTCAACCAGATCTTTCAATTCAAATTAAACAGAGAGAGTATAAATGAAAGAGCTAAAAAGCATTCTACTTCAGCTCTCTTTCTCTATCCCATGCTCAAAATTGTACATGCTAGATTCTTCCTATGAAATGTGTGTGACTCTATATGCCAGTGATGGCGAACCTTTTAGGCACAGAGTGCCCAAAATGGAAGGCGCGCATGCCAGAGTGCCGGAAACCCGACGGTTAGCTGGCCGGCGTGCATGCGTGCCTCGGAAACCCAATGACTAGCTAGCCAGTGTGCATGCATGCCTTGGAAACCTGACAACCAGCTGGCTGAGCTGGGGCATTGGTGTACTTACCCGCAGAGAGGGCTCTGTGTGCCACTCTGGTACGTGTGGCATAGGTTTGCCATCACAGCTATATGCTTAAGCATGGGATTTCCAGTTCCATGACATTTGAAGTCTGTAAATGTTGTGTTGTAATTCTGTAATATACAGTATAAAGGCTGCTTGTGGTTATGGAAGACATTTTCTATATCACATGACTGCTGACTGTGAAAGAATGGCATTTTATTTAATAATTTAATAATATTTTTTATTAATAATAAATACTGTATTTTTCGGAGTATAAGACACATCTTTTTCCTCCCTAAAAGTGGCTGAAAATTTGGGTGCATCTTATACTCTGAAAGTAGCTTTTTCGAAGCTTTTTTTTCAGCCCTAACTAGGTGCTAATGGTCTTCCCAGCTCTTACTGGCTTGCAGGCTCTTTCATTGTTACTCTCTCCAAAGAATGTTTTTCCAGCCCTAAGTCTTTGCAGGTTTTTTTTTTCATTGCTCTACTAGCTCCAAATGTTTTTTTCCAGCCCTAATCAGGTGCTAACGATCTTCCCAGCTCTTACCAGCTTGCAGGCTCTTTCATTGTTACTCTCTCCAAAGAAGGTTTTTTTTAAGTCCTAATCAGGGGATAAAATAATGTGCTGAAGCTGACCAGACTAAGAACGCTAGCCAGATGAATACCTGGTAGGCAGACCCCCCCCCCTATTTTCCTCCCCAAAAACTAAGGTGCATCTTATACTTCGGTGCGTCTTATACTGCGAAAAATACGGTAAATAATAAAGATATTTGAGAACAATGTCAATGCCATCCCTGCAGTCCAATCCAGTCCAGCCAGCCTGGCTGGAGCTAAGCCGCCCTGAGTCCTCCGGGAGTTAGGCGGCATATAAGAATACCAAAATAAATAAATAAATAAATAAATAAATAAATAAATAAATAAATAAATAAATAAATAAATAAATAAATAAATAAATAAATAAATAAATAAATAAATAAATAAATAAATAAATAAATAAATAAATAAATAAATAAATAAATAAATAAGCAATCAATTTCATATTATCTCCTTTGAAGAAAGCATGCAAGACATCTGGAGAAGGAACATCATCAAATGACCATTGACGGGAAAGAAAGTAGAACAAACTCCCTCCCAAAAAGGTGTGAGTTGGTTATAGGAGAATCACTTTTTAGAGGAATGGAATCAACAATCTGTAGACTAGACAATTATCAAGGGAGGAATGCGGTCTTCCAAGAGCAAGGATGAAAGATATGATTGAGAGGCTTACTAAAATAATTAAACCCAGAAATTATAATCCCTTTCTCCTCTTTCATGTGGGGATGAATGATGCAACAAAGAGCCTGAAGACAATATCAAAAGATCATGAGCAGGCATGGAAGCTAAAGAGTTGGAAGCACAAGTGGTGTTTTCATCTGAACTTCCAAAGGAAGGTTAACATCCAATGAGAGAACAGAAGATTTTAGAAGGAAATAGATGAACCTTTTGCTAATCAGTTAGCTAAAGTGTGCAGGAAGCACACTACAGTAATAATGGGAGACTTTAACTATCCAGACATCAACTGGGAGACAAACTCTGCATCAAGTGGGAGATCAAACAGGTTTCAACAAACTTAGAAGAAAACTTTCTCCAAAAGAAAGAGGAGGGAATCAGATATACTGAAAGTAATTCTTACTAATAGGGGTGAAATGATAGAAAGGATTGAAGTTGTGGGAATTTTGGGGGAGAGTGAACATGTCATATTAGAGTTTAATATATTGCAGGCACAAGTAAATGAACAAAGCCAAACTAGGAATTTTAAGAGAGTTGACTTCAACAAACTTCAACATGCTTAGGAAGGATTCCATGGATGTAAATCTTAAATGGGAAAACAATTAAAGATGCTTGGGAAACACTGAAAAATGCGATTATAAAAGCCCAATTTACTACAATACCACTGAGAAAGAAAAACAAGAAACTTCAGATGAAACCAGCATGGCTGCATAAAGAACTGTCTGATAAACTGAGAGAGAGAGAAAGGACAAATATAAAAAATGGAAAGAGGGAGAAATAACTAAAACAATATTCCAGCAAGCAGAGAAGATTTTGCAAGGTCCCTTCCAACCCTATTATTCTATGTTCTAATTCTATTCCTAATATCAGCTATAAAATACTAAGAAAGGGGAATAGAATTTGGCAGGTAAAGGACTGAAGAAGGTACTGTAGAAAGAAAGGGTTAGGCAAGAAAAGCTCAAAGATTTCTAAATTTATTGGCAGCTACAACTGATAAATATGGATGAATGAGGGCTACATATGTAACTAGGTCAATGTTCTGTCCACATCCAAATGTGAATAAACAAAATCTTGGAGCAAATCTGTGGGATCAACTATTAATATTCCAGACATGTGAAAATGTTTACAGGTAAGCATAATTGTAAATGTGAGGTCCTTGGTGCTCTCTGAACTTGGTTGTTTTCCTTCAGACATTTCATTACCCCCAAAAAATAACATCAGTAGTGCTAGAAGGGATTGGGGTTTGCTACTGTTTATGTACAAGTGGCTATGTACTACTATATAAACAGAGAGCAAACTCCCTTCTAGCACTGATGATGTTACCTAGCTGGATAATGAAATGTCTGCAGGAAAATAACCAAGTTCCAAGGGACTCTACAGTTCAGCTCTGAGGTACAAATATTATCTTCTATTGGTATTGTAAATTTAATAGATACCATGGCTGCATTTCTATATTCTCCCCCCTTCTTCTCCTCCACCATCTATTTATTTTAAATAGAGCTATTTATTTTAAACTGTATCTCTTTCATTTGGTAGGCAGCATAGAGCTTCTGGATCGGCCAAGGCCTGTGTAAAATTATTAATCATATAATATTAGCTACAAGCTCTTCTTGACTCTATTGGAACCTTTCAGCTCTAGTAACTGACCGTGAAAGGCCTGGATTGAAATACATCTTTCCCACAGGTCATAGCCACTTGAGACTGGCAAAAGTTTTGTTTTCCAATCAACTCTAAGAGGTGACAAGGAATAGTGTAAGTACTATTTATGTTTGATGTTTGTTTCTACAAGCCTTTTCACTGCCTGCTGCAGCTTTAATCACCTCCACTGTAATTTTCACATTGAAACAATTTCACTGCTTATGTTTGGAGAGGCTATTCTCAAGTTGGTACTAATTTTGGAGTGGACACTTCACAGTGTGAAGTGCTGCTGCCAGCAAGTCCTTATTCTGTCGAGCTGTGGTGCTATTGGAGCAGCTGTTTGCCAAAATACAGACTGTGCAGATATGCGATTACCTGAATAATTTCCTTCTGCTTTACGGTACCTCTTGATGGCAATCTGGAACTGAGAAGCTGAATCGCGAAGCATTTAAGGATGCTTCCAAATTCTACTCCTAATATCTTTAAGAAGGTTAGAGAAATTGATTGAAACCTGGAGAAATTCTACTGAGCACATAGAAATTATCTGTGTAGCACAAAATTGTCTGCCACAATGTCCTACCTGTCAATGACTACTTCAGCTTCAACCGCAACAATACACGAGCTCACAATAGATAAAACTTAATGTAAACTGCTCCAAACTTGATTGCAAAAAATTCGACTTCAACAACAGAGTGGTCAATGCCTGGAATGCACTATCTGACTCTGTGGTTTCTTCCCCAAACCCCAAAAACTTTAACCTTAGATTATCTACATCGACCTCACCCCATTCCTAAGAGGTCTTATACTTTGTTTATACTTTGCTTGTTATCGTATACGCTTGACAAATTAATAATAATAATAATAATAATAATAATAATAATAATAATAATAATAATAATAATAATAACAACAACAACAACAACAACAACAACAACAACAACAACAACAAAATAACATCATAGAGGCAGATGGACTCAATGTTTGATTCTTGTCAATTGGTCCACATATCTCACTAAGAAGTAATACGATTAACTTAGTTTTGGCTTAATGTGATATAAGTACCTAGTGATTCTGGTTTGTAGAGTATGGTTTATGGATTAGCGTGGTATGTTAATCAGGCCACTATGATTTGATTAACCAACAAACCCTAGGCAAAGCAAGCCATAGTTTAATGCAATGTAGGTAAGTAGGGATTATCTAACACAATACAAAGTATGGTCTGCTCTTTGGGTCCTGTTTTGGAAAATTCTACTCTTAGTAATTCATTACAGGCAGTCCTTGATTTACAACCATGAATTTAGCAATCATTCAAAGTCACAACAGCATTGAAAAAGTTGGCTTATGATCTCTCCTTGCACTTACGACCATTGCAACATCCCCCATGATCACAAGATCAAAATTCAAGGTAAGCAAGGTAAGCGAGCAACCCGCCCCTGAATAGAACATAGAATTATAGGGCTGGAAGGGATCTTGGAGGTCTTCCAGTCCAACCCCCTGCTCAAGGCAGGAGAACTTATACTATCCCAGTCAAACTTTGTGCAATCTTTTCTTGAAAACCTCCACTATTAAAAACACCACCAACACCACGTGTTTCGTTTAACAACTGCAGTGTTTTCCTTAACTGTAGCAAAACAGTAGTAAAAACCCATGCGTGACACACATAACGACCATTTTCCTTAGCAATGACAATTTTGCTCACAATTGCAGTCATAAGTAGAGTACTAACTATAACTAGCATTTAAGGAGATACAGTTCATAACTATAAGGGTGGGGCATGTGATCAAAAAGATCAATGTGGCAATAATGATGTACTTCAAAAAATGTTAGATGCAATCTTGACCCCTAAAAGTCTGTAGAGATTCTCAGTCACCCAGGTCACGGTTGTCCCAAAGGTGCTTTTTGAAGAGGCAACTGGACTTTTTTCTTTTTTCTTTTGAAGAAGTTTCGCTTCTCATCCAAGAAGCTTCTTCAGCTCTGATAGGATAGTGGGGAATGGAAGGATCAGAGGTGGGTTCCTTCTGGTACGGACCGGTTCGTCCGAACCCATAGTGACCTGCTGGTGATGTCACAATGACATCACAAACCGGTTCGGTCGGTGCCAGTCCGTGGACACCGCCATCTTTTTTTTTGAATTTTGTTTTATTTTGGGGGTGGGGGGATTTATTTATTTTTTCTTCTGAGCATGAGCTGAGCTGAGTTTCTGGCACTGCGCATGTGTCACCATTTTGTTTTCAGTTTTGTTTTTGTTTTTTGTGGATTTTTTGTGGATTTTTTGGCACTGCATATATGCATGTGCGCTTCGCACATGAGCGCCCACGCGGTGCGGGAGGAAGCAAACCGGCAGCAAAGTAAGTTAGAACCCACCCCTGGGAAGGATGTATATTCCTTGCAGACAGCTGGTAATTTGAATCCTTTTAGAGGGTCATTGAAGCACTTGGAGGTTTATCTGTGTCCTCAGGATCACCTGAGTAGTATAGAGGAAAAATTGCAGATTACAGGAACCAGGAGCACTACTCAGGTGACCCTGAGAATACAGATAAACCTCCAAGTGCTTTAATGACACTCTAAAAAGATACAAATTACCAATTTTCTGCAAGGAATATAAATCCTTCTATTCCCCACTATCCTGTCAGAGCTGAAGAAGCTTCTTGGATGAGAAGGGAAACATCCTCGAAAGAAAAAACAAGAAAGTTCAGTTGCCTCCTGAAAAAAACCACCTTTGGGACAATCTTGACTTCTCTGCAGATACCCCTACAACCATATTAAATAGGTTTCTAACTGTATAGCAATAGTACTTAGACTTATATATCACTTCACTTCACTACCGCTTTATAGCCCTCTCTAAACAGTTTACAGAGTCAGCATATTGCCCACAACAATATATAATAAATTTCCATCCCCAAAGCAGTCTAAGGCAAACTTTTGCAACTACACAAAGATTGAGTTTAATTCTTTAGCATATACTTTTGTGAACCATAACTGGCTGTGTGTTTGGATGTACCATAGCACCAAACTCCTGTGGCCTGTACACCTGTGTGATAAAGCTCTATTCGCTGAGATGCATAACTAATACAGCAACAATGGGAATAGTTCTGCTATCTGAAATCAATGGTACAAGGGACTGATTGTGAGCTGCTTATTCATGAACTAATAATGTCTTTTCTATAAAAAAGGAGAAATAGCGGTTGGGAAGTAGAACTGTTTGATCTCCCAGGGTCCAGATTTAAAAAAAAAGAGAAGAACATGGGAGGAAAGGGGCAATGGATTGATTGAAAACAAAGCAAAGCAAACTGTTCTGCTATCTGTAAAATGACAGTAATTATATCACCAAGCAAAGCTTCATGCACTGTGAATAAAAGAGACCATTATAGTGTATTTCGTAAAGTATTGATTTGAGAAGGCGTTTAGATGTATTATGTCTGGGCTGCAAAACTCAGATGCTTCTTAGATGGCAGTATAAGTACATTTCCAGATCCCTTTGTTGCCATCTAGTGGTTATTAGGATTCTTGTCTAATGTGATAAGCAAAAGATGGATTCACATTTCTGTTCAAACACAAATCTTTTTGGATAGTTGTTGATTGGTTATTTTCTTGAACCCAAACCTATTTCACAGAATTGGTGATGTTTTCAGGGAATATTCATATCAGGGTAATTTGGTGTTCTTCAAATATTTGGGATTATAATACCAAATAAATTGTTGCCTTTGGCCAAATTGGCTGGAGGTGTCTGGCAAATCGTGGCTATTGAAACCGAGCAAACAACAGGTAACAAATTCTTTAGAATATAAATTAATTTATTGTGGTTTTCACTAAGTGGAAAAAAGATGGAATAAAAAAGATGTAAATCCTACAAACAGCAGAGTACTTTCATTAGGTAATAACTGTAGAACAATTTGTTTATTAAAAGCAATGGAGCAAGAGTTGATAAATTAAAGATATCGGCAAATGAAATTAGTTCAAGTTTAGTTGTGCTTAAATATAGCTGAATGAGACTTAATTTATTAATGGCAACACATTCCATTATTTCAGTATTTTTACTTTAACTAGGTCTAAGCCTGGATCCAATCCAACAGGTGCAACCAGGGGTCGGTTCCTCCTGGTTCGGACCAGTTTGCCTGAACCAATAGTGACCCGCTGGTGATGTCATGATGACATCACCGAACCGAATCGGTGACCAGCGGGTCACTACTGGTCTGTGGGTGCCACCATCTCTTTTAAAAAAAATATTTTTTATTTTTATTTCCTTCTGAGCATGTGCAGAAGCCGAGTTCCGGCACTGTGCATGTGGTCGCCATCTTTTTTCGTCTTTGTGCTCTTTTTTTCAGATTTTTTGTTACTGTGCATGCGCGCACGTGTGAAGCGCCCACGTGCCCACGAGGCGTGCCCACATGGCGCGGGAGAGAGCGAACTGGCAGCGAGGTATGTTGGAACCCACCCCTGGGTGCAACCAAATATTAGCAAGCCTTCAAATATTTGGCAATGCATTAATACAACTTTCTTATCAAATTTCTATTTAGGAAGCTTCCTGAAATCAGTCTTGGCTAAATGGAAATGACACTCATCCCATTGGAACTGAGTTGTTGAAAATTCACTGAATTGTAACAATTATTTTGACAGTTATCTGAAGTTCTAATGTCTACTGAAATACAAGTGATGTTGAACATGGGCTGATATTTAAAAATATTGTCTTTAAAATGACAAAACAAGGACACTTTCATTGCTTGAGGTTTTGAGCATATCCATGGGACCAAGGATGGCGGCTGAAGCCACGATTTAACAGAATAATAGAATAACAGAGTTGGAAGGGACCTTGGAGGTCTTCTAGTCCAGCCCCCTGCTTAGGCAGGAAGCCCTATACCATGTTAGACAAATGGTTGTCCAATCTCTTTTTAAAAACTTCCAGTGTTGGAGCATATGAAAATTGTGATGTATGCTTTATCATTTGCCACTCTCATCTCTACCTGGATGTCCATGCATGGATCAAGAAGGTGAATCAATCTTTTAAAATAGCGTTTAGACTTATATACTGCCCCATTGCATTTTACAGCATTTTTGAGCAGTTTACAATGTAAGCATAATTTGCATATCACCCCCAACAAACTGGGTCCTCATTTTACCGACCTCGGAAAGATGGAAGGCTGAGTCAACATAGAACAAAGGTCTTCTTGTCCAACCCCCTGCTTGAGCAGGAGATCCTATATCATTTGAGACAAATTTATTTATTTATTTATTTATTTATTTATTTATTTATTTATTTATTTATTTATTTATTTATTTATTTATTTATTTATTTATTTAGTGAGATTTATATACCGCCTCACAGTGCAAGCACTCTCTAAGCGGTTTACACCAGTAAGCAATGTATATTTATATTGCCCCCAACAATCTGGGTCCTCATTTTACCTACCTCGGAAGGATGGAAGGCTGAGTCAATCTTGAGCCAGTGAGATTTGAACCGCTGACCTGCGGATCAGTGTCAGCTAAAGTGGCCTGCAGTACCTGCCTCTAACCGCTGCGCCACCTCGGCTCTAAATGGTTGTTCAGTCCCTTTTTTAAAGCTTCCAATGATGAAGCATCCACAACTTCTGAAGGCATGCTATTGCAGTGGTTGATTGTAAAACCTTGAGCCCCATCAGGATCAAACTCCAGGCTGTGGGCAGAGTTTGCCTGTAATACTGCACTTTAACCACTGTGCCACAGGTCTCCAGATAAAACAGAAACAAAGAGAATAGAATGAAAGGAGAATATACTTTCAGTAGAACAATTTCTATAAAAATTAATCAGCAGGATTCTGCCACCACTCGTTGGTTAAATTTCCTGAAGACAAAAATTATGGTCTTGCTAAAAGACCAAGAATAACCAAATGAATATAGATGGAAACCTTATTGAAAGGTCAAATGTTTTTTTAATAATGAGGTGTGGCATTTCAGGTTTCAGGAAGAAATAAAGTTTGGATCAGTAATACCATATTATCGGTTAAAAGAATGCAGCTTGGGACTTTTTTTTTCACTCAAAGGAGGTTATTAAGAAGTGATTGGACAACCATTTATCTGAGATGGTATAGAGCAGGGGTGTCAAACTCAATTTCATTGAGCATCAGGGTTGTGTTTTACCTCAGGGGGCTGGAGTGGGTGTGGCCAGGGTGGGTGTGGCCAGATTGACATAATTTGTGTCGGGGCCCAAGTGCTCTGCCAGTGAAAATGGGCTCCCAAGCTCCATTTTCAGCTGCGACAGCTTCCTGCACCTCTCTGCCAGTGAAAATGGAGCTCGGGGGGCTGCATGTGACCCTCCTGAGCTCAATTTTCACTGGCAGAGGCACCGCGGGCTGGTACTTTGCTGTTCCCAGGGCGGCCCTGTGGGCCAGATCTAAGCACCCCATGGGCCGGATCCGGCTCATGGGCCTTGTATAGAATCGCCTGCTTGAGTTCCAAGATCCCTTCCAATTCTTTTACTCTGTTACTTGGTATGAAGTCATGGCTTTTGACAGATACTCTTGTTCCCACGTCTTGCAATAAGTAAGTTTTTCTTATTCTGGAATGGAAATTTCCTATGATGATTAAACAGGAACAGTTTTCTAAAAATTATGAGAGCTTGGATCTGCAACAATAATGTTCTTTGTAAAAAAAGAAACAGATCTACTTTTTGTTTTTTTATCATGGCTTCAAGGATGCCATTGACATTTTTCAGACATCTCTTTCAAATAGTTAGGAAGCCACACTTTTGATTGGAGAGAATAGACAGAACTTCTGCTACTCAAAGTTTCCTATTGATTAAAATTTAAATATTTTCTGTTTGGTTGGCTTCTTTAGTAAAAGCCATTTGACGGAAGCTGTTATCAATTGGATTTTTACAAATGTTCACTCAATACTTATATGCAATGAGTAGGCTAAATATCTTTTTAAAAAATAAAATGCAAATTGAAAAAACATCAGGAAAGAGAAAAAAAGGTGCAAAGTTTTTTTTTAAAAAAGCAGTGACTTCCATTTTTTTCCAGTTACAGAATGAAAGAAAAGTTACAACCTCAACTTTTTGCTTTACATTTCTAGTTTAAGAACGTAAGACTAAACTGCTTGTCCAATAACAAAACCATTTCAAACCATTTCTATAACAACAAAGTCAACCTAAAAGTTTCATTTCTTTTTCTGTTTCAAGCATAAAGTCCACAAATGGAAACATAACTAAATAAATTCTTCTCTTTAAACAAAACAGTCAAGATTAACATTCCATCTCCTTCACCATCCATTCTTCCATTGTAGAATTGATGTGTCTTTCCATCTTTGTGCTTATAAAATTCTCGTCGCTATCAACATATGTAAAAGTTCCATTTTTTTCAAATTCTTTATTCATCAACCTAAAAGAGTGAACTAAATATCTCAAGCAGGATATTTTGTATGTAGACTTCTATATCAATATTTCCACAATTCAGATCATAGAGCCTGAATCTCAGTGGGGAAACAATAATCTTATAATACTACATTAACAGTACTCACGTACCAGAAGATACTTCCAAGGACTTGTTTTAATATAGGTAAACCTTGACTTACAACAATTCATTTAGTGACTGATCTTACAACTGACTTACTACCATTTTTCACACTTACAACCATTGCAGCATTCCCATGTTCATGTAATCCAAATTCAGACACTTGGCAACTGACTCATATTTTTGATGGTTTCATGTCCAGGGATTATATAATCACTTCCTGCAATCTTCTGACATCAAAGTCAATGGGGAAGCCAGATTCACTTAACAACTGTGTTGCTAATTTAATAACTGCAGTGATTCACTTAACAATTGTGGCTAGAAAGGTTGTAAATTGGGCAAAACTCACTTAACAACTGTCTCACTTAGCAACAGGAATTTTTGGCTCAGTTGTAGTTGTAAGTTGAGAACTACCTGTACACAACTGTGAAACTATTGGTCATGTTATGAGGGGTGCTTAGTGCTCTCTGAGCTTGCTTGTTTTCTTGCAGATGTTTCATTTACCCTAACTAGATAACATTATCAGTTTAGATTCTGGTGTCTTTCCTGTGTGGGTGATCATGTTGTCTTTTCTGTGATTTTTATAGAGAGATACATGGTGAGTTATTCTTCCACTTGACTGCCATTCCTACTTTTTCATAATTTTTCTTTCCTTTCCTTTTTGTTACTGGACATGCAGCTGGATATCATTTTCACAATATCTATAATTGTGTGCTAGTTTACAAAAATGATGCAGACATTATCATAGATTCAGATTTACAAACCCAATATACAGTATGTGCCAAAGCTCCTTTTTATTCATTTTATATATTTATAATTGTGTTCCTGCACTGTATAAAAAATAATACTGAAAGCCAAGGGGGTTGTATGAAAGAGAATCTTTAATGTAAGCTCTTCTTTGATTCATAATACAGTAATTGCTTTTCTATGCACAACTTGCTGTTGTATTTAGTCTTAATGACATTATAATAAATGAGCTAAGGAAAAGAACTTGTGTTTGTAAATAAGTCATGATATATCATCTTAAGTGCAACTTCTATTCTTCTGACAGATCTGTCATCCAAGAGACAGAATCAAAGATTTTAAGGCTGAGATGTAAGTTCTGTTGACAAATCAAATAGTGCTGTAAACACCTGGGTTACCCAAAATAACTCTGTATTTTGATTTTCACCATAAACTTCATCCTCAGTGTTGTAAGTAGAACCAACTGGATCCCAGCTATGTTTTTTGTAATTTCAGTCATTGTTGTTGTTACTTATGGACTTGTTACTTGAAGTTGAATCTTTTGCTACACCCATGTGGGTTGTTTAAAAGATTTTCTGGGTCACATCATTAAATGAGATGTAATCCTTTAGAACAATTTTTCAATACTCTTTACATGAGGAACTTCCTTTTACAACTCCTCTTTACACAAGACAGATACAATTTGGGAAAAACAATTTCTTCTCTGATCTCTGCAAAACAGGAGAGCCATCCAGGGTCTGCTGGGGACTTCCTCTGACTTAAACTAACCAAGAAGGGATTAATCACCAAGATCTGAACTGTATGATATACAGCCAGCTTGAGAGTGACAATGGATTTGTCCCAATCAATGGAGAGTAGAAGAACAGTCTACTCTCACAGTCACAATGTTTTGAAGGGAAGAGAATATGTACAATTTCCTGTCTTTCACCCCAATACTATGCCAAATAAAATGAGTGATGTCACAGTGGAAAAGGAAAGGGAAAGGAAATGAGAAAGGGAAGGGAAGGAGAGGAAAGGAAAGAAGGAAAGGAAAGAAAAGGAAAGAAGGAAAGGAAAGGAAAGGAAAGGAAAGGAAGGGAAAGGAAAGGGAAAGGAAAAGAGAAAGGAAGGGAAGGGAAGTAAAGGAATGGAATGGAAAGAAGGAAAGGAAAGGAAAGGAAAGGAAAGGAAAGGAAAGGAAAGGAAAGGAAAGGGGGAGTCCAGCCATTGAATACCATGGTTAGATCTGAGCATGGTCAGTGCAAGGTGATGTTCCCATGACTGTCCAGTTAAAAGCACCAGAAGGCAAGACAAGAAACAATGATTGGAAACTAACCAAGGAAAGAAGCAACCTAGAACTAAGGAGAAATTTCCTAATGGTGAAAGCAATCAACCAATGGAATAGCTTGCCTTCAGAAGTTATGGGTGCTCCATTACCAAAGACTTTCAAAAAAAGACTGGACAGTCATTTGTCTGAAAGGGTATAGGGTCTCCTGCTTGAGCAGAGGTTGGACTAGAAGACCTTCAAGGTCCCTTCCAACTCTATTATTCTAAAAGTCACAATGGCATCAACATTGCAGCACATTTTGCAAATGACAAGAATTACATCCTTGTCTCTTTTTGTGTCATCGTACAAGTACCTAACTGATGTTATTTGTGATATGATGTTATCATACACAATGACACTCTCTGTCGTAACTTGTGGATCAAGAAAAGGAGAACCTAACCTCTTCGGTCCCAACCATACACCTGGACTACTAGACAATCAAATTTACATTGCTTCCAATGCTCAGTGTTCTCCAAGGAAATTATAGGTAAGAAACTAAATCAAATCAGAAACAGAAATACTGTTTGAGAATAAATTCATATGCACAACTAACATTTTGTAAGTATTAGTGACACAAAAATGTTTCTGTTGGAAGGCCCTTTGACAGATGTACTTTGGATCACATCAGACTGATGTGGGAATTATCTCTCAATGACAATTCAACAAATTCTAGAAATAAAGGCCAGTTTTGCGTGTTGCTTTTTTATTTACTATAAAAAAATAAAGGTAAAAAATAAAATAAAAATATTTCTCTATGCCAGTCATGTACAACTCCTTTTCTTAGCTGATGGAGCTGGTGTTGTCTGAAGGTGTTTCCATGGTCATGTAGCCAGCATGACTATGTGCAGGGAACACTGTTACCTTCCCACTGAAGTGGTACCTATTTATCTACTCACATTTGCATGCTTTAGAACTGTTAGGTGGGCAGGGGCCGGAGCAAGTAACGGGAACTCACTGTCTGCTTTCCAGCTGACAAGCCCCCTAAGAACGTTAGGGGGAAATAGAGATAGCTGGGGGACTATTATTTTGTAGCCAAAATAATATTCTTTCCCGTGGGAGCCAAGGATGCTCTACCAGGTGTTGCAGGGGTGTGGACAAAAGCCAGCCAGAGTTGGGACTGTAACCTGCTTGGACCATGTGACCTGGGGGAAAGAACTTTGGGTTTTGATTTGGGTGGGGAAAATCTCGGGTCCTTCAGAGTTGGGTTTTCACCAGCTGTGCCAATATTATTTGTGAGATTTATTTATTTATTTGTGAGATTTATATACCGCCTCACAGTGCAAGCACTCTCTAAGCGGTTTACACCAGTAAGCAATGTATATTTATATTGCCCCCAACAATCTGGGTCCTCATTTTACCTACCTCGGAAGGATAGAAGGCTGAGTCAACCTTGAGCAGGTGAGATTTGAACCACTGACCTGCAGATCACAGTCAGCGAAAGTGGCCTGCAGTACTGCCTCTAACTGCTGCGTCACCTCGGCTCTTAATATGACATTTCTAATAAATTCATGCTTTGAGGAAACTCTCAGAGTTTTGATTGCTTTTGGTCTGTTACTTGGAACCCTGACACAGCATCTTTAAACGCTGAGCCATCACACCCCACTTATTATTTACTATAACCGTAGTAAATAAAATTTTACTATCCAGAACTTGTAAGTGACATGTCCTGAATAGAAAACAAGGCTCCTAACAGAAAGTACAAGTTGACTATTGATTGATTCAATGAACATTAAGTATTTCTGATTCTAGCTGGACATTTCTTTGGGAATTGTGCTGCAATTGTTCACAAATGAAGAGAGTCAGTCTTCTCTAGTTGCCATGGCAAAAGAAGCGATTTTTATATTTGAGAACCATATATAGCAACAGAAATTCCTGCAAGCCCAAATTCTTGAAGAAGGCATACGCAACTATTGCAAAATCACATTTTTCCTCTCAAGGATAAGACATTTGTATATGAAATTTTAGTAAGAGGAAAACACTCAATTACTGCATGGAAGTGATAAATTTTAACTCTATGATTCTAAATAAGCATTTTTCAAAAACTTTGCAATTGGCCTAAGTTTCAAATTTTTGAAACAGCCTGTTGTGATTTTTCCAGCAAAGATGTTGACACTCACTCATCTATTGGGTATGTATCTGTGCATGTATTGTGCTCCCATGCACAAAATGGATTTTACTTGCCTTTTGGTGGTGGTTTTTTTTTTTTGTATTGCATCTTTCTAACCATTTCAGCTTTCTATAATTTTTTACAGTAAACAATAAAAATAAATGGATTCAAATGCTTGAAAGACACCTTTGGTGAACCCAATAAAATACATTTTGAGATAATACAGCTAATCCTTGACTTACAACCACAGTTGGGATCAGAATTACTTTTTCTAAGCAAGGTGGTTGTTAAATGAGTTGCACCCAAATTTATGGCCTTTTTCGCACTGTTGTTAAGCGAATCACTCAGTTGTTCAGTGAATTACATGGTTGTTAATCAAATCTGGCTTACCCCGTTGATTTTGTTTGTTTGGAACTGGCTGGGAAGATTGCAATTGGTGATCACATGACTCAGGGACAGTGCAACCTTTGTTAATATATGCTGATTGCCAACAGCCTGAAATATGATTATAAGTCTATGGGGATGCTATGATGGTCAAAATGTGAGGACTGATTGTAAGTAATTTTTTTCAGTGCCATCATAACTTTGAATGGTTGCTAAATGAATGGCTGTGTCACGTAACCATTACAGGGTTATCTATAATAATAATTTATGAAAGTTGTATGCTGCCCAATTCTCATAGGTGGATAGCAATAGCAATAGCACTTATATACTGCTTCATAGGCTTTTACAGCCTCTAAGCGGTTTATAGAGTCAGCATATTGCCCCCAACAATCTGGGTCCTCATTTTATCAAGCTTGGAAAGATGGAAGGCTGAGTCAACCTTGAGCCAGTCAGAATTGAATTGCTGGCAGTCAGCAGAATTAACCTGCACTACTGCACTCTAACCATAGTGCCACCATGGCTTTTTTAATGGTTCATGAAATCAAATAAAGAACTCACAATAAAAAAACGTTTTGTGGCAATAAAACATATCAACACCTCACTACAGAGCTCTTATTTACAGCAGGAGAACTTTTTGTTTCTCATTCTGATGTCTGTTATCATTTCTGTTAGATAGGGTGAATGGAAGAGGCCAACAGAAGTGGCTTCAAAACAGCAGCTCTTTATTTGGCAACTATTTACAATCTAGCAAAGGCTCTGTCTGACAGCCAGCCCTTTTATAGGGAGCTGCCAGATTAGTCTAGCCAATCAGCAGTCAGTATTTTCCCTCCAGAATGGAGGACCTGACTGAAGACTATGTGCTTCAGTCTGAGAATGTAACAATTTCTATAGACCATCCTTGGAGGTTCAGAAATATTCACCATTGTTAGTCTTTTCCAATGCTGTGTTTGGACCACAACTCCCAGCATTTCCAACTATTAGGACATGCTAAGTAGAAAGTGTAGATATTATAAGCCCAATCAATCTGGAATTTAGCAGTCTAAGAAAGTCACACTATATTCCATACTATAACCTAAAATTAATCTAAGTCAATATTGTTATCTTCTGTGGTAAATTGTGATGATAATCAAAGCTAAGAGATTGTGCCTAGGTGGATTCCAAAATTCTATAAAAATCCACATCCCATAATTTTGCAAAAAAAAAAAAACCTGTGGAAAATGTGGCCTGGTTTGGCCTACAGTGTCCCATATCTCCTAGTTGGCTTAGATTAGTAATTGCTAATTGTAATTAGCAATTACAATTCCTGTCTCACTCTGTTCCTGTCCTATCCAGCATTCATCCTATGTCCAGCATACGACATAGGAGGAAGCAAACTGGCAGCGAGGTAAGTCAGAACCCACCCCGATCAAAACCTGACAAGGTCAAGAATGAAAGCAAGTAACTTAATGTTCCATCAAAGTTGGAGGTGATATAGGAAGGATCATATGCTGGCAAAGGATTAATATTTGAGTATATTACCAATTGATTTTTTTTTTTTTGCATCTTGTCTCTCCCAGTAGTCTTTATAAACTTGACCAATTCATAGTGAGGAAAAGTGAGTATGTGACTTCATGGGTGCGAGTATGATACTTAAGCAATCTTTATCCGCTAATTTTTTTTGCAGATTAACAGTAACTCTCTGTCTTCTGTTTCTTCCCTCAAGAATTTCATTGTTGCATAAGATCCCCACATCTCCACTGAATCAGCATGTCCACTAATATTAGCAATAGCACTTAGACTTATATACCGCTTCATAGTGCTTTACAGCCCTCTCTAAGCGGTTTACAGAGTTCAGCATATTGCCCGCAACAATCTGGGTCCTCATTTTACCGACCTCAGAAGGATGGAACGAGTCAACCTTGAGCCGGTGAGATTTGAACAGCTGAACTGCTGAACTGCAGTGCTGCACTTTAACCACTTTAACTGTGCCACCTCGGCTCTATTCTTCTCCTATCCCCAAACAAGACAATGTGACAAAGTCTAAGTTGCCCCCATCAAGCCCCAGAGATCTGGATATATACAACAGTGGCTGGTGTCTTTGTTGATGAGTAAAAAAGGAGAAAATGTATCTAGTGATTAAGGAATGCTGGATAGGACAGGAACAGAGTGAGACAGGAATTGTAATTGCCATCTAAGCCAACTAGGAGATATGGAACACCATGGGCCAAACCAGGCCACATTTTCCATAGTTTGTTTTTTTGCAAAATTATGGGATGTGGATTTTTTAAGAATTTGTGCATTGTGTGCCGTGCAGCCATGCCGTGCAGGCACGCGCCCATGCACTGTGTTGAAAACAGCTTCTGCATGCACAGTGTTGAAAACACAGTGTTAAAAATAGCTTCTGCGCATGCGCAGAAGCGAAAAACAAGATGGCGCCGGCAAGAGAGCCGGTTCAGGGGCATGTCCAGCTGGCCATCGGTGCTGGTTCGGGAGCGGGAGAAAATTTCAACCTCCTCTGCACATCTACATTGTTCCTAGGGTATAGATCCTATTCATCTATTTCTCTTAAAATGTAGGTAGTCCTCAATCTACAACCATTCCTTTAGTGACCATTCAAAGTTACAATGTGACTGAAGAAAGTCACTTGCAGCTGGTCCCCTCATTAACAACCATTGCAGTAGCTCTATGGTCACATGATCAAAATTTGGGTGCCTGTTGAATACCTTTACAACAACTGCACCATCCTGGATCTTGTGATCACCATTTGTGATCTTCCCAGTTTGCCTCCTGTGGCAAGCAAAGTCAATAGTGGAATCTGGATTTGCTTAACGACTACATTATTCACTTATCAATTGCAATGATTTGCTTAACAATCTGTGGTAAAAAAAAGGGTTGTAAAATGGGTTATGACTCCCTTAACAACCACTTTGCTTAACAATGAAAATTCTGATCTCAATCATGGTCTTAATTAGAGGATTACCTGCATTTTATTTCTGTTAACATGTACAGGTCCCTGCTGCTTGATTGAAAAGCACACCTTTGGTAAATTAACACTTTCTAAAAATTTAATTGAAGTAAGTTTTAGGTGCATTTTTTTTAGATTTGCAGGTCTAAAAGAAATCAATTAAACCTTGCTCCAATTATTAAAGTTTTCTTGAAATTCACAAAGGGTTTTTTGTCCTCCTGGAGGTAGCAATTATTATTTGAATTCGTCTTCATTTCCTGCTTTCTCCTATTGTGTCACCTTCTTTAACTTTCTAAAGTTTGAAAAAGTTTTTTTTCCTTTGCTGTGGTTTGTTTAGGTAGCTTTTCATAAGTTAAGGCAACCTTGCTGACTGAGGTCATCACAAAACTTTTTATATAGTGGTAATAAGCATATTTCCCACAACTGACAGCAAATCAAGTCCGGAACACTTAGTATGCCCCATTCTGAATCTGCTATCGTATTTTCTGGAGTCAAAGGTCCCATTAAAAAAAGAAGAAAAAAATAGAAAAGAAATACTGTGTGATTATCTGAGCATAATATTCCACCGAATCTGATTCATTATTAACAGTCAACTGGAGCTGTATATTATTATAGAGTAGCAGCCAAAACATATAAAAAAATAGTGTTGATTAGATCTAATCAACAGAAAAGATTCTATTTCACATGTTAATTTCTCTCCATTCTCACAGGTCTTATCTCTCTTACAAGTTTAAACTAAATGATACTAATTTCACTGAGATTTAAGTTTCAGTTCAATATTTCATTCAAAATTGGCTTGATCCAGATTTAATCATATTTAAAGGAAACCTATAAATAAGTTAAATGCTATTGTTTCTCAGTATAACAATGGCTGATTCCACCAACTTTGTGAAGTCCATCCTGTGGTTTATCTATCTATCTCTATCTATTTACATGGGAGTAAATATTACTGAACTTGTTTTTCAATCCATACAATTTACATATAGTAATTCTTTTCATATTTTCATTATCATTAAGTCCGGAAGTGATTGAGCCCATACATCGGTTACACTGATCACTTATTAATATTATTATTTCATCCTGGCTGCTGTTTTTTCTTTAGGTATGTTATTTTTTGGGTTTTTTTTTTAAATGTGTTGATGCTTTTTAATTTTTTTTCTTAAAAAATATTGTTAGCCACCCAGGGTCATGAATTTGAAATGGGACAACATATACTTTGAAATAATAGATAAATACATATTTCATTTTAGCTGAAGCTTCTTACAGGAAACTCTGATCTAACTATGGTTTGAAGTTATGATGGACTTGAAAAAATGACTTACAACCTGTCCTCAAAGTTATGACCATTATACTATCCCCAGGGTCACATGATCACACTTTGGGTACTAGACAACCACTCACATTTATGACGGTTCTGCATCTTAGAGTCATGTCATCAGAGTTGCAACCTTCCTAACCAGCTTCTAACAAGCAAAGTTGGAAGCTGGATTTGCTTAATGACTGGCAATTCATTTAACAACTGTGTGCTTTGCTTAATGATAAGCAAAAATGGTATGGTAAAATGGTTCTAAAATTAGGTCTCCTCACAATTCACTTAATGACTGCATTACTTAGTGACTGAAATTGTTGTTCCAGTTGTGCTGTGAATCACCAACTCCAGCTCTGATCAACCCTGGCTTTACCAAGTTGAACCGAAGTATTTGGCAGAACCAAACATGTACTTACTTCAATGCAAGTCAAACTCTTCTGTTATATGTTTGCATTTAGTGATTGTGTACAGGTTAAAAGAGCAGAATCCCCTTAATGTGGGAAGTGGAAGGAATGGAACTCTGTTTGAATATTCAGGGATTTAAACTCAAATTGTGGAGTCCTAATTGCTCAGGGGACTATTCTATTTTGCTTTTCCCTACTTCCAGCTTGTCAATCAGTTTGCAAACTTTGTCAGGTTCATTAAAAACAAACCAACAAAAAACAAGCCATCTCTATGTGCATCTTCGATATTGCTGATATGTGTAATAGAAGTGGAATATACATCTGTGTCTGAGCTTTATGTGGTTTAGGATATGAGCATTAAATGAAAGCGAATATCTTGCCCATTTTTCATTTGTAATTGTTACTATTCAAAAGAGGCTGATATGTGAAATGATATGCAAATTAACCCAGGTGCCCAAATTATTTTAAATCTCACATAGATATTGCAGCTTATTATCAATTAAAATTTCAATAGATTTGCCTAATATGACAGTTTTTATTTTGCCCCTTTATTTATTCAGGTATTAAATTTATATATTGCTTAATTTAATTTAGCAATAGCAATAGCACTTAGACTTATATACCGCTTCATAGTGCTTTACAGCCCTCTCTAAGCGGTTTACAGAGTTCAGCATATTGCCCCCAACAATCTGGGTCCTCATTTTACCCACCTCAGAAGGATGGAAGGCTGAGTCAACCTTGAGCCTGGTGAGATTTGAACAGCTGAACTGCTGAACTAGCAGTCACTGAAATGGGTTGCAGTACTGCTTTTAACCACTGCGCCACCTTGGGTCAATTTAATTTAATTTAATTTAATAATAGAATTTCTATGCCGCCCAACTCCCAGGGGATTCTGGGAGGCTAACAACAAGTAAAAAACATATAATCAAATAAAAAACAATTTAAGAACACATTAAAATACAATCAATATCTAAAAAAAGAGCTTTCAATCACACATGCATACATGGGCCGATCTAAAAAGACCTCGTCAAAGGGTCATTGTCCCCAGGCCTGCCGGAAAAGCCAGGTCTTAATGGCTTTCCGGAAGGCCAGTAAGGTGGGGGTAATACGGATCTCAGGAGGTAGTTGGTTCCAAAGAGTTGGAGCAGCTACAGAGAAGGACCTCCCCCACGGGCCCGCCAGCCGACATTGTCTAGCTGACGGGACCTGAAAAAGGCCTACCCTGTGCAATCTCACTGGTCATTCGGAGGAATGCGGTAGAAGGCGGTCACACAGATAAACTGGTCCTGAGCCATGTAGGGCTTTAAAGGTAAGAACCAACACCTTAAATTGTGTCCGGAGACCAATTGGAAGCCAGTGCAGCTGGCGAAGGATGGGCTTAGTATGGATGTATCTTGGAGCACCCACCACAGCTTGCACAGCTGCATTCTGGACTAACTGTAGTCTCCGAACACTCTCAAGGGTAGCCCATGTAAAGCGCATTACAATAATCAAGCCGTGAGGTGATAAGGGCATGAGTGACCGTGAGTAGAGCCTCTTGATCCAAGTAGGGCCGCAATTGGTGCACTAGGCAAACCTGCGCAAAGGTCCCCCTAGCCACAGCTGTCAGATGTTGGTCTAATCTCAGCTGTGGATCTAGGAGGACACCCAAATTGCGAACCTGTTCTGAGTGGATTATATTTTCTCCCCCCAGAACCACGGAAGGACGATCTACATGGTCCTTTGGAGGCAATATCCACATCCACTCAGTCTTGTCTGGGTTAAGTTTGAGCCTGTTGACTCCCATCCAGACCCTTACATTGTCCAGGCACCGACCCATCACATCAACTGCTTTACTGAATTGACATGGGGTCAAGATATATAACTGGGTATCATCAGCATATTGCTGGAACCTCACCCCATGTCGTCGGATGATCTCACCCAGTGATTTCATGTAGATGTTAAATAAAAGGGGAGAGAGGACCGAGCCCCGAGACACCCCACAAATGAGGGGCCTAGGGGTCGATCTCTGCCCCCTGCCAACACCGACTGTGACCAGCCAGAGAGATAGGAGGAGAACCACCGTAAAACAGTGCCACCCACTCCCAACTCCCTTAGTCGGCACAGAAGGATACCATGGTCAACGGTATCGAAAGCAGCTGAGAGGTCAAGTAGCACCAAAATGGAGGAAAACCCCCCATCTCGGGCTCGCCAGAGATCATCCATCAGCACAACCAAAGCAGTTTCCGTGCTGTAGCCAGGCCTGAAACCCGATTGAAAAGGGTCTAGATAATCCGTTTCCTCCAATAACCATTGGAGCTGGAGCACCACCACTTTCTCAACAACCTTACCCACAAAGGGTAGGTTGGAGACTGGACGAAAGTTCTTAAATTCTGCTGGATCCAGGGAAGGCTTCTTGAGGAGGGGCCTAACCACTGCAACCTTCAACAGCTGCGGGACAGACCCCTCTCTCAAGGAGGTATTAATCAAAACCTGGAGCCAGCCTCGTGTCACCTCCCTGGTGGAGGAAACCAGCCAGGAGGGGCACAGATCCAATTAACAAGTGGAGGAGCTCATTGCTCCAATAGCCTAGTCCACTTCCTCAGGGGTCACGGGCTCAAATTACTCCCATATAATAGGACTAAGATCTGCCCCTGTCATCTCGGCTTGAATCCTGTTGAATCTTGACACTCATGTCTAGCACAGAATTAAAACCAAATCTAAGCAGCATGTTGAATGATCCCAACTGAAAGCTAGTTTGATGTAATAATTAAGATGCTGAACTAAAAATTAGGAGACTGTGAGTTCAAGTCCCACTTTAGACCTGAATTGTTTAGACTAGGGGTGTCAAACTCATGGCCAGCAGGCCGGATGTGATACGTCCCACCCTCACCCGATTTAGCGAAGCGGGGGAAGTCCCGATATGTCATGTGATGCCACCGTGATGACGCGAGTTTGACCCCTGATTTAGACCAATCTCTCTGTCTCAAAAAAAGGTTTGTTTTTATGTGGAAAATAGGAGCCAATAAATTTTTCACCACTGTTGCATTACATCAAAACTAATTGGTCCAACTTCTGCTCTGCTCCAAAAAAATCTAATCCTATAAAATAATTAGTAAATAGCAGTATAACAAATTTAAACTGGGTCCTTTTGCTCAGTTTTCCATTTCATGGAATGCAAGTTTGATTTGGCTCTATTTTGGAGAAAATTGCTGCTAGAGTTGTGCAGTACATCAGGTTTGAAGGGAAAAGAGGCCTCCAGAGTGCTTTTGGGTGCCTGCAACTCTTTAAACCAAACACATCTTTTATTATTTCAGATCATATAAGCAAAAGACAATGTCAATATAATCTAGACAGAGCTGCCAGTCATCAGTGGCCTTCATTAAAAAGAAAAGAAAAGAAAAAAGAATGGTAACGATCATCCCCATAGAGACTGGAAGACTTGCATTCAATTTCTCGTTTCCTGTTTTTCAGGCTAGTATATGATCGTGCAGGGTATCGAGGTCATCTCAAGGCTAACACTACAGCTTTGTTGAGTTACCCAGGGAAACATATGGCCAATTGCCCTTAATACCAGACATTTCAAATGATGCTGAATGCACATTTGTGTAGCACAGTCCATTCCAAAGATCTTTACAAAGTGATTTTCAAATTGGAAAAGGACATTGGCCATAGTGAAACACTGGCAGTGGGACTAAAGAGACCAGAAAGCAAAGAATTATTTACAGAGGTAGCTAAAATATCTTGTAGGGTAAAAGGAATTGTATCCCAAAAGCATAGTATGGAATTCAATCAAGCCCAATTCTCTTAATACATCCCAGCAAGAATTCATTGATAGTATCAAGCTGCTATGGCTTTTGGCTTATATCATCCTCTGCAGATATCTATAAAATGTTTTTTTTTACAACTCTATCTTTAAAATGGATCCTTATTTAGAGATGCACAATTCAATACTACCTGTTTTTTTCACCTGCTGGATATACATGCCTGCATGACTTTCACATGTCCAATGGATGTTTAAAATTAACATATCACATTAAATGCTAGAGGAAACTACAGTGTGTCTTCCATGACTTCATACAAAAAGTTGAGATTTAAAAAAATACAAAAACAACAACCGTCAGGGAATCACGAAAGCATTGATCTTCTTGCCTCCTCTACCCCAAAATGCTATAATTTCCAAATATCTAATGCTGATGGATACTCTGGAAGTGAACCTTGCTTTCAATGGCAAGGGAATTAGCTCTATAGTTCATATGTACTGTATAACCTGCTGCAAGGATACTGGAAGTCCTTGACCTACAGACATTCATTTAAAGATGTTTCAAAGTTATGACAGTATTGAAAAAAATGAGTTATGATCCATCTTCAAACTGTGATCACTTGATTTGGGTCCAGTTTCCAACAATCAAAGTCAATTGCGGAAGCTGGATTTCAAGGTGGCGCAGTGGATAAAGTGCAGCGCTGCAGTTCAGCAGTTCAGCTGTTCAAATCTCACTGGCTCAAGGTTGACTCAGCCTTCCATCCTTCTGAGGTCGGTAAAATGAGGACCCAGATTGTTGGGGGCAATATGCTGAACTCTGTAAACCGCTTAGAGAGGGCTGTAAAGCACTATGAAGCAGTATATAAGTCTAAATGCTATTGCTATTCAATTTTATAAGGTACTTAAATCAGAAAAAAAATAAGAATATGAACTGTACTAGCTACAGTGTGTAATTCCACTTGGCAATTTATATAGTGACGAAGACAGTTCTTGATATTCAGTTTTAGCTTAATTTTAATAGTGTTTTTAGTCTTTTAACATGATACAATAATATATCTAACTATTTACAATTGAGTCAGTTTGGTGTAATAGTAAAGGCATCAGCGTAGAAACTAGGAGCCTATGAATTCTAGTCCTGCCTTGGGCATAAAATCCACTAGGAGCCTATGAATTCTAGTCCTGCCTTGGGCATAAAATCCACTTTCTCTCAGCTCTAGAAAGGAGACAAAGGTAAACCATTTCTAAAAAATCTTGTTAGGGAAACTGCAGCAGCTTTTCCAGGTAATCTTTGAGAATTGGACATGATGAAAAAAATGCAACTTGTTAATGATATATCGCACAGATATAACCTCAGGTGTATGGTTCTATATTATATTTTTTCATCTGTTTGTCATGTTGTCTTTTGTACTTGATTAGATAATTTCTTCAAAGTGTTCAATAAAATAACACAAAATGTTTGCCTCTGTTTATTTAGATATGACACAGAAACAGAACAAATAGGAAACTATGAAGAAATTGACATAAAACTTCAATGAAAAAGTTACAATACAACAATGGGAAGAATTATGGACTAAAGCAAAAAAAAATTATACCAAGTCATAACTTGAAGGAAAATTGGTTACGAAATATTTTACACAACACCATCAGTATTATCTAAGACAGATAATTCAGCCAATAAGTATTAGAAATGTCTTGAAAGAGAAGGAATGTTTTATCACGTGTGGTGGACATGTAAAAAATGGAAGGAAAATGGAAAGAAAAAAAGAAAAAAGTACCAAAGACCTGCATAGTGTAATGCAGAAATTCTTGGAATTTAAATGTGAAATGAAACTACAACTTCTCCTATTAGATATGATTTCAAAAATAATTTCAAAGAACATGAGCAAGATTCTTTTGTATTCTTAATTTGAAGAATTAATTTGAAACTTAACTTGAAGAATGCAGCAATAACTAAACTTAATTTGAAGAACACAGCAATAGCTAAACTATACACAATTGAATTTTAAGTAAATTTAAACAAGAATGGTTCTTATAAAGGACAATATTTGTAACTCAGGTTGAAATGATGGGTCCTTGGTGCCCTCTGAACTTGGAGTTGGTGGGCAGTGTGGGAAACATCTTGAAGATCATTACCAGTTACTAGCACTAATGATGTTACCTAGTTAAGATAATAAAACATCTTTAAGGAAACAACCAATCTCAGATAGCACCTCATTTCAACCCTGAGCTATAAATGTTCTCCTTTATAGGAACCATCCTTGCTTAAATTTAGTTAAAATTCCATTGTGCAAAGTTTAGCTATTCCTGTGTTTTTCAAATTAAGTTTCCAATTAGATATTTTTTTAATCATCCCTTTTTTCCAGTGTTGAGCTTGGTTGTTTTGTTGCAGATGTTTCATTACCCAAACTAGGTAACATCATCACTGCTGGTCATTGAAACTGATGATGTTATCTAGAATGGGTAATGGAATGCTAGTCACTAGCTCTGATGATATTACCTAGTTTGTGTAAAGACACATTTGCAAGAAAACAGCCAAGTGCATAGAGCACTAAGGACCTCTCAATGATTCCTATACATACAACACATCATACAGGTGTCCTCTGAGCTAGCTTCTTTTCAGAGACCACCAAGGACCTCCCATTTCAACCCTAAGGTACAACTATTTTCCTTTATTGACACACCACACAATATGGCAAATGTATAATCATTATAGTTTGGCTTCTAAACCCTACAAATAATTTAAATTAGCAGATGTATAAGAAAAGGGGAGTCAGAAACCCAATAGTTATTTTTTTATTTTCCTACTTTTTCGGTATTTAATTCTTCTTGCATTTGTTCTGTTTATCTTTTTTTTATCAACATGTACTATGTACACACACACACACACACACACACACACACACACACACACACACACACACCATGTAACAATACAAGGGCCACTAAAATGAAGTAATCAGTTTAAAATTGAAACCTCTACTATATAACAAATATTTTGATATGAATAATAGTGATTCTTTTTCAAATTTTATACTCAATTTTGGATAAAAAAGACAAACTGATTTTAGGCTTGTAATAGTGACTACTAAATTGTAATTAACATCAATAGAATATATTTTTTCTTTCTCTTCCCTATACTTAATACTCTCAGCTATCTATAAAATAGAATGTTAATAAAATTCAGTCATATTATACAAACATCAATGTATTGAAACAAGACGGATTTAATAAAACTGTAATAAATAATAACATAATAAAAAGGGAAAAAATAAAACCTAACTGCTGTGTTCACATAGAAGAAATGTTTGCCTCTGGATTTTTAGAAGAGTCCATTTCAACAGGCTTAAATCAAAGGAAATATAAGAAGTTTGAGAAGTTCTCAAGAAATAAGGTACTGGAAGTACAATTTTCTATTATTATCATTACTACTTGTCAGTGAAAAATTGATGAAGTGTATATCCAACCATTGGAGGCTCACAGAAGGCTTTCAAATGATTTTAGAGTTTAAAGGAACATGCATTGGAAAATAAGATGGGAATATTATGCAGCAGAGGTCTACCAGCAAATAGCTAATATTTGCAGGAAGAAAATCAGGAAAAATTTCATGCAGAGGGACCTTAGGTTCATAAGGTGGAAGATAAAAATATAAAGAAGTGTTAATACCACTTTATAATACCTTGATTATTGGAATACACACTTGGAATACACACTTGGAATACTGCATCCAGTTTTTGTCGCTATGATGTAAGAAAGATGTTGAGAGTTTAGAAAGAGTACAGAGAAGAGCAACAAAGATGATTAGGGGACTAAAGGGGATGATTTAAAGAACAGTTGCATGTCTAGTATGTCTAGTTTAATGAAAAGAAGGACTAGGGATGAGATGATAGCAGTGTTCCAATATCTCAGGGGCTGCCACAAAGAAGAGGGAGTCAAGCTATTCTCCAAAGCACCTGAAGGCAGGACAAGAAGCAATGGATGGAAACTAATCAAAGAGAGAAGCAACCAAGAACTAAGGAGAAATTTCCTGACAGAACAATTAATCCGTGAAACCTCCAGAAATTGTAAATGCTTCAACACCTGAAGTTTTAAAGAAGAGATTGGATAACAATTTCTCTGAAATGGTATAGGGCAGTGTTGGCGAACCTATGGCACGCGTGCCACAGGTGGCACGCGGAGCCATATCTGCTGGCACGCGAGCCATTGCCCTAGCTTAGCTCCAGCGCGCATGTGCGCACTGGCCAGCTGATTTTTTGCTCACGCGGAGGCTCTGGGAGGGCGTTTTCGGCTTCCGGAGGGCCTCCGGGGGGGCAGGGGAGGGCATTTTCACTCTCCCCAGTCTTTAGGGAAGCCTCTGGAGCCTGGGGAGGGCGAAAAACGGGCCTACTGGGCCCACTGGAAGTCAGGAAATGGGCCATTTCCGGCCTCCAGAGGGCCTCCGGGGGGCGTGGGAAGCCGTTTTCGCCCTCCCCAGACATTGAATTATGGGTGTGGGCACGCGCACGTGTGCAATAGCGCATGCACACGTGCTTTCGGCACCTGAGGGAAAAAAGGTTCGCCATCACTGGTATAGGGTTTCCTGCCTAAGCAGGGGGTTGGACTAGAAAACCTCCAAGGTCCCTTCCAACTTTCTTTTCTTTTCTTTTCTTTTCTTTTCTTTTCTTTTCTTTTCTTTTCTTTTCTTTTCTTTTCTTTTCTCTTTTCTTTTCTTTTCTTTTCCTTTCTTTTCCTTTCTTTTCTTTTCTTTTCTTTCCTTTCCTTTCCTACTCTACTCTACTCTACTCTACTCTACTCTACTCTACTCTACTCTACTCTACTCTACTCTACTCTACTCTACTCTATTCTTAATGAAAAGGATTTTGTGAGCTATGGTACTCATAAGAGTATTCATATTTAGCAACCTCTTGGCAAGCTGGAACAATAGGCAAAACCCAACCCAGTTGCATCATTAAGGAATTAAATGCCCTTGATTTAGGTAGGTAAAATCAAAGCCTCAAATACAGGATGGAGGAGACTATCATGGATAATCATACGTGCAACAAATATCTGAGGTTCTTGGCGGATCACTACCTAAACATGTGTCAATAGTATTATATGGCTGCAAAACATTTTGGATCAAATGCCAAACCGCTTCTGAAAATGTTGTCAAGAAATCTTCATGGACTGATCCAGACAACTGCCAACAATCAAGGGTGACTCAAAGGCATATATAGTACATGTGTGCATGCACATGCCACATACCCCCACACACACAGGCACACAAGATTTTTATTAGACATAAGAATTTCTTAAGAGCTGTTCAACAGTGGAAGAGAAGGAGAAGAAAGAGAAAAGTGGTAAGCTCTCATTCACTGGATGTATTTTAGTTACAGTTGGATGACCATTTATTAGGGATGGCGTACTAATTGATTCCTACTTTGGGCATGGAGTTGGGCTAGTTGATCTTCAAGGTTACTTAGAAACTTAGATTCTCTGATTTTATAAGCCCTTGAAATAAACTGTTTTCATCATAATGTCATTGCCATTAAATAGTTTCAGAAGAAATTTGTATGTGCTTTCTATATGAATTTCTCTCTCTCTCTCTCCATCTTTCTTTCTTTCTTTCTTTCTTTCTTTCTTTCTTTCTTTCTTTCTTTCTTTCTTTCTTTCTTTCTTTCTTTCTTTCTTTCCTTCCTTCCTTCCTTCCTTCCTTCCTTCCTTCCTTCTTCCTTTCTCTCTCTCTCTCTCTCTTATTTCTCTTTCTCCTTCCTTCCTTCCCTCCCACCCTCCCTCCCTCTTGAATGGTAGTAGCAGAGCCACAGACGGAAGAATAGTATATCTCAATTATCTGGGAGACTATCAGATCATATAATTTGGTATTATCATGACAATACTGTAGTTTCCTCTTTGGGTGATGCATAGACATTGGAAAAATAGGTAATAAATGTTCATATAAATAAATACATGATATTGGCCACCCCTTTCCATGCTATCCCTGAACATTATTTGAAAGGGAGATTTGAGCTGCTGTTTTCTATGGAAGCTGTGTATCTTCCACAACATCTATGTTCTGCAGTGTTGGGCTCATTATTTTTCTCTAAACAAGTGCAGAGATTTGCATTTGAATGCCATTTCAGAAATTATTCAATGGTACTTTACAGAGCGACAGTTTTAGGGATGTTGAGATTTTTTGCAAATTAATATTGTAAATTAGCTGTTCTACTTCTTGCAGGCAATTGTGCAAATCAAAATTTAGCTATCCAACATTTTCATTTGTTGAATCGTTGCAATACAGTTTCCAGCAGTCTGAAGAGAAAATGTATATTTAACTTTATTATTTATTTATTTATTTTGTTGGATTTCTATGCTGCCCAATCCCTAGGGACTCAGGGCAGCTCACAGCATGTAGATCCAATACAAAATAAAAAATTCATTAAAATATATAACAATACACAATGTAATAATTAAAATACAGAAAATACAAAAGTTAAAAAGTTAAAAAGAGTATCTCATTCACCCCGCCTGCCGGAAGAGCCAGGTCTTTATTGCTTTCCGGAAGGCCAGCAGGGTGGGGATGGTCCTGATCTCCGGAGGAAGTTGGTTCCACAGGGAGGGAGCTCCCACAGAGAAGGCCCTCCCCCTAGGTCCCGCCAGCCGACATTGTTTGGTCGACGGGACCTGGAGGAGGCCGACTCTGTGGGCCCTAACCGGTTGTAGGGAGGTATGCGGCAGGATGCGGTCCTGAAGGTAACCTGGCCCTTTATATTTGAAAACATTTTCCCAAAAACGGATACATATTAACACTGGAGTGCAACTGAATTATTGAGAAGATGAACAGAAATTATAGATTTGTACATCTGTTTGCAGTTTAAGAACTCTGATCTAAGACCATAATAAAGTTTTCATTGTTCCATTGAGTCACTTTATGTTAACTTGCTTTAACTTATAGCCAGTGTGGTCTGCCAACTGATATATGTTGGATCATTTTTGGAGATTCTGGTATTTGAAATGGCAAGAGAAAAAAAAAATAAAGACAAGAAAAAAAGTGAATTCACATTCTAAATAAGATACCCATTAGCATTGTTGGAGAAAGGCCTCCAAACTCCATGAATTTCAACACTCATGCTCATTCAACTCTCATTCAGCTCATTCAGCTAAAGTTGTGTTTCTTAACCTCAACAGCTTTAAGATGTCTGTCTGTCTGTCTGTCTGTCTGTCTGTCTGTCTGTCTGTCTGTCTGTCTGTCTCTATCTATCTATCTATCTATCTATCTATCTATCTATCTATCTATCTATCTATCTATCTATCTATCTATCTATCTATCTATCTATCTACCTATCTATCTATCTACCGTGTTTCCCCCAAAATAAGACAGAATCTTATATTTTGACACACACCCCAAATATGGCCTTGGCCTTATTATTGGGGGGGGGTTATTATTCTTGGAGTGCAGGAGGCAGGGCGGGCCGCGAGACATGCGCCTTACTGGAATCTGGCAGCTCCAAAGCGTCTCTCGGCCAGTCTGTTTAGTTCCAGTTCCAGTTCCAGTTCCAGTTCCAGTTCCAGCCGTCACCATAGAGCGGGAAGCGCACTCGCAGAGCGGCTGCTGCCCTGGATGGGGTTTGGAAGCCGCAGAGCCGGAGTTTGGGGGAGAGAAAGAAAGATAGACTTCTGCTGCTTCTGCTTTTGGCTGCATGCAAAGAAAGCAGCAGAAGTCTTTCTTTCTCTTCCCCAAATTCCATCTCTGCAGCTTGCAAACCCCAGCCAGGGCAGCGGCTGCTCTACGAGTGCGCTTCCTGCTCTATGGTGACGGTCATTGGAGGCCTCCCTTCCCCCCTGCTCCTCTCTGCTCCAAACTCCTTGCGGTTCCCCCACATGAGCGCTGACTGACCGGAGTGCCCGCCGGCATGCCCAGGAAGCCCCTCCACCTTAGGAGTCACCAGATGGGAAGGCGATTGAGCCAGACTCCTCCTGGGGAGGGGAGCCTCACAGGATTCTTGCCTGCACTCCCTTCCTCCCACAGGCCCTGCTTACTCTTCCCAGGTGCCCAGCAGAGAGACACCGGGCAGCCACGCTGAGGGCAGCCCTGACAGATGCAGCTCGGCTCCCTGCTCGTGGCTTCTTTCACTGGACATAATGCCGAGGAACGTGACAGAACTACAAGTGTCAGGTAGGACACACATCTCATGGTGGGGAGCAATTTGGGGATGGCAGTGAGGTGGGGTGGGGTGGGCCACGAGACATGCGTCCTAACTGGGACTTGTAGCTCTGTCACATTCCAGAGAGAGAGGGGGGGGGGAAGGAGGGAGGGAGGGAGGGAGAGAGAGAGAGAGAGGGAGGGAGAGAGGGAGAGAGAGATGGGTGCGCGCACACCCTATGAGACTGGCTCAGGGTCTTATTTTCTTTTCTTAACAGTGGTCATCTGTTGCCTCTCACTTGCTCTTTCTCTCTCTCTCCTGGCCAAAAGAGTGCCTGCTGCAAAAAGAGCGGCTCCCGGCATGTCCCCCCTTTCCCCGGAAAGTAGTTGGGGGGCCTTATTTTTTGGGAGGGCTTATTTCAGTGCATGTGCTGAAAAGCCTGATTGACCTTATTATGGGGACATGTATTATTTTCGGGGAAACACGGTATCTATCTATCTATCTATCTATCTATCTATCTATCTATCTATCTATCTATCTATCTATCTATCTATCTATCTATCTATCTATCTATCTATCTATCTATCTATCTACCTACCTACCTACCTACCTACCTACCTACCTACCTACCTACCTACCTTTCTATCTATCTATCTATCTATCTATCTATCTATCTATCTATCTATCTATCTATCTATCTATCTATCTATCTATCTATCTATCTATCTATCTATCTATCTATCTATCTCTATCTACAATAGTTGCTGAGGTTGAGAAACATTGATCTAAAGAACTGTCATCAACCTGAAACAATACTAGTATCCTTGAGAGATAGTGTACATGGCATGAGCTATTCTGAGGCAGGCTGATTGAAGCTATGAAGTATGGTATATAAAAAGTGGATGGAGCTTTCAGTTATGGAGTTTACCAAAATCAACTACTATCCTTTTGACAAGAAAAAGAAGAGAGGAAGGAGGCAAAGCACTAGTTAATATATGCAAATAGTATGCTGTGTATGAATTTTAAAAAAAATCCCTGCAGTGATTCATTATTATCACTTGGTGAAATATTAACACCCACATACGCTTTCACATAGCCTGTTTTCCTCCTATATTAGGAGAATAAATCAATACCTTATGTTATTACACCCAGATGGCAGGAAGCCTACAGTGAGTTTTGACTGAACAATATCAATAATTTTTTTTTAAAAAATGCTGCTGATGTGCCTACAGGAGAGAAATGAAAATGGTGGCTCTTGACTTCAGCAGCTACTTTCCTAGACTGGAGCTAAACAATAAGTACATGGAAAAAGCCATAATAATAATAATAATAATAATAAAACTTCCTGAATCTGGATTCTTTGTCTTTGACTAGGCAGAAAGGAGACTGCCCTCAGTGAGGGTTTATTGTCTTTCAAGGACTGGACACATCACAGCATAGCAAATAACTGTACCATTGGCTGTTGCTCTGGGTTAACCCTCCTTGGAAATTAATGATGCCATGTAAATAGGTCTTTAATAGTCATTAAAATAACCCAAAGTTTCAAAAGTTTGTGAAGTGGCATATGACCTTTGATTACTTTCCAAAGTTCCTGCACCAATTGCGACCCTACTTGGAGAAGGAGGCACTTCTCACAGTCACTCACGCCCTTATCACCTCCTGGCTGGATTACTGCAACACGCTCTACATGGGGCTACCCTTGAAGAGTGTCCGGCGACTGCAATTGGTGCAAAATGCAGCTGCGCGAGCTGTGGTGTGTGTACCTAGATACACCCACCTAACACCTATCCTCCGCCAGCTGCACTGGCTGCCCATTAGTCTCCAGATCCAATTTAAGGTGTTGGTTTTAACCTTTAAAGCCCTACATGGCTCAGGGCCAGGTTACCTTCGGGACCGCATCCTGCTGCATACCTCCCTACGACCGGTTAGGGCCCACAGAGTTGGTCTCCTCCAGGTCCCATCGACCAAGCAATGCCGGTTGGCGGGGCTGAGGGGGAGAGCCTTCTCTGTGGGAGCCCCCTCCCTTTGGAACCAGCTTCCTCCAGAGATCAGGACTATCCCACCCTGCTGGCCTTCCGTAAAGCAATGAAAACTTGGCTCTTCCGGCAGACGAGGTGAAAGTGAGACCAACCAGACCAGATATGGGTCTCCCCCCTTGATTATGAATGTTAGATGCTCTTTTTAATTTTTGTAGTTTTAATTGTTGTGTCTTTTTTTTATATTGATAAATGGACTGGACATGTTGTGAGCCGCCCAGAGTCCCCTGGGAGTTGGGCGGCATATAAATCCATTTAAATAAAATAAATAAATAAATAAACTCCCAGAATTCTCCAGCCAGCTTGAGAATTCTGGGAGTTGAAGTCCACAAGTCTTAAAGTTGCCAAGTTTGAAGACCTTTGCTCTAAGCCAAGCTCCAGGCTTGAAGTATACCACAATGGATTGCTGACCATAGATTGTGGTCCTGGCAGTTGACTCCTAGCCTTTTTGCTTGCTTGTAGTAGCCATACATTCCAGATGTCTCTTTCTGCTTCCTCATATGCTTCTTGTCTACATACTCATACTTTTCTGACTAAAGGCCTGGGTTGTGTGAGGCTGCCTATTAATGTCAGCACATTCCTAAAAATGGTAGAGTGGCATTAAGCAGAAACACCTTGTGTAGATGTAGATGTAGTGTAGATGTTTGTGAGTAAGCCATGTAGTGGGGGAATGAATGAATGAATACATGAACACATAAATGAGTAAATGAATGAATTGATTAATTCTGCAAGTTTATGTATACATTCTTAAAGTTATTGAGGTTCAGAAACACTGCCTTAGAGAAATGTGGAGAAATTGTTTGCCCAATTTTCTATCCTCTAAATTTAGTGGAAGCCATTTAGCCAGAAATCACTGACTTGATGATAATAACCTTGTGCATGACATTCAAAGTTTTTGCCAATAGCTTAACCATATTTAAACCATGAGTCGTGGTGGTGCAGTGGTTAGAATTCAGCAGGGGTGGGGAACAATAGCTGTTTCATGACTTGTGAAATTCAACTCTCAGAATTCCTGAGCCAGCCATGCAAGTGAGGTTGGTTCAGTCTTCACTCCTTCCAAGGTTGGTAAAATGAGGACTCAGATTGTTGGGGGCAGTATTCTGACTCTGCAAACCACTTAGAAAGTGCTGTAAAGCAATATGAAGCAGTATATATGTCCAAGTACTACTGATATTGCTTTGTTATCTTAAACATACCCCAAATGTTACAACAGACAAATCTAAGATACGAAAAAATATTAATAGCAATAGCACTTAGACTTATATACCACTTCATAGTGCTTTACAGCCCTCTCTAAGTGGTTTACAGAGTTCAGCATATTGCCCCCAACAATCTGGGTCCTCATTTTACCGACCTCAGAAGGATGGAAGGCTGAGTCAACCTTGAGCCGGTGAGATTTGAACAGCTGAACTGCTGAACTGCAGTGCTGCACTTTAACAACTGCGCCACATTGGCTCTTTAATGAAGTAACCACATCCCCAAAATTCCTTTTTTGCTTAGAATCAACTTCATTTGTTCGTTCGTTCATTCATTCATTCATTCATTCATTCATTCATTCATTCATTCACTCACTCACTCACTCACTCACTCACTCACTCACTCACTCACTCATTCAATTTTCATGGATACCCACTCAACATACATTAATATAACTTTCACATCCAGAAAGTTCTTTTTTTAAATAATCAACTTCATTCATTCATTCATTCATTCATTCAATTTTCATGGCTACCCACTCAACATACAGTGAACCGAAACAATAAAAACACATGAAATATATCCTACTTGGGAAAGAAAGTCTTATAAAAGAACATAGGAGTTATTCAGCATTTGAATCTTGGAAGATATACCATTCTACAAGACAGTTATAGCCAGTAGGGGGTTCTAAAACCCATTGCTACCAGTTTGCACATGTGCTCGCACTCGCGTGCGATGCTTCTGCACATGCGCAGAAGCGTCCCGGGCAGGTGGGCAGAGCCTCCCGCCGTCGCCGCTACCGGTTCGTAGAACTGGGCTGAACCGGGAGAAACTCACCACTGGTTATAGCAACAGAGAAGGAATGTTTCATAGTTCCCATTAAATACATTATTTAATCAAAGGGGACTAAAGCATGGGAAACATCCCAGATCTCATGGAATGAGCAAAAATAATAATAATCAAAGACAGGTGGTCTTGCCAATGATTTACATGTTCTTTACATCATATAAATGTAAATGTAAATGTAAATGGTTCCTGCTCTGGAACCAACTTCCCCCAGAAATCCGAATTATCCCCACCCTGCTGGGCTTCCGGAAAGCCGTCAAGACATGGCTCTTCCTGCAGGCAGGGGTTTGAGACTAGTTTTTATCCGAGATCTCCCCCAGTATGTATGTTGTTGAACGTCTTTTAACTTTTTTAATGTTTTAAAATTGTTTTTAAATGACTGTTTATTGTTTAGTGTTCTGTTAAAATGTTGTTCACCACCCTGAGTCCTTAGGGAGTAGGGCGGCATAGAAGAACCTAATAATAAATAATAATAAATAAATACATCGCTCTCCATATGACCAGAAAAAAAGATGGGGAATTACAATAATGAATTAAAAAAACAGAACAAAATACTAGTGGTAGGGATGATGACAATAAAAAGAAGAGATGATCCGGCTGAGCCCAAGGGTGGAGTCAAATGCATCATCAGTTTGGAATCCCTATACCCTCATAAGAGACCTAAATCCAGCCCCATTTGAAGTCTAATGCCTCTTATCTGGCACCGATTTTGCCTTGACCATTGGTAGATCAGATTATTGTGTTTAAGTTGCATGTAATAAACTCATAGGGCTTTCGAACTCTATCATGGCTCCTGATTTCCTATGCCTGACGGAATGCTCACATAATGCCTGCCAAGATTGAGTAGGCATATATAAAAGAAATAGAAGATCAGATCAGAACCATTTCTTTTTCACAGATGTTTTTTGGAGTGTTTCCCCCCCCCCAATGTGTTGGGCTATAGCGTTCTCAAATATTTGCAATACAAATCTAGTTCACCATATTTATAAAATATAATGCTTCTTAGCAAATGAATTTTGGATGATCCATCACAGTGGTCCATTTGCAATTCTCCTTCCATATTACTGGGCTTCTAGAGTAGACATAATGGTTGCTATTTTTAACTACCGTGTTCAGCGGCGGGTAGCTTTCTTACCGGTGCCGGTGCGCTGTGCGCGCATCTCCACACTTCGGGCGCGAGTGCGCTCGCTTCGGGCACGTGCCCCCTCATGCAATTTTGCTTCTGCGCATGTGCAGAAGCAAAATTGCACTGAAATCTCATGAGGGGACACGCGTGCACGTGAGATTTTGGCATGATTTTGCTTCCGCACATGCGCAGAAGCAAAATCTTACCAAAATCTCTCTCTTGCGCGTGTCCCTCATGAGATTTTGGTGAGATTTTGCTTCGGCACATGCACAGAAGCAAAATCAACCCAAAATCACTGGAAAAAATGGCAACACGCGCGGTGGACCGGCAGAGAGGGGTCCGGAGTGGTTGCGTGCAAATTGCGCAATCAGCCGCTCCCTACTGGAGCTGTGCACTGGGCAGCTCCAGCAGGAACCCACCTCTGACTATGTTTCCCTGAAAATAAGACCCTGTCTTATATGTTTTTGAACCCTGAAATAAGTGCTTGGCCTTATTGCCACGCACTTAAAAGCCCGATTGGGCTTATTATCAGGGGATGTCTTATTTTGGGGGAAACAGGGTATAGGGACCATTGTTACGGTTACATGCTGATTCCATAATTGCAAATGATGGAGGAATGACGAATAGGGTGCTGGAGAGGATTGGAAAATTACAATGTAAAGTCTACAAATTTAGTAACCCAGAGTAATAATTTTCTTGAAAAGCAAATAAATTTTCCAAGGAGAACCAACAAATTATCTGAAGCAAGCATCCAAAAATATTGTCTCCAGTAAAGAGGATGAATCCATGGACAAACAAGGATGTAAAAAATAGACAATAGTGGCTGTGTCTGTAAAAGGATCATGACAACTGCCCCTCCTTGTTCCTTGAGGGAGCGAAACTGACTCCCTCGGACCGGGTCCGCAACTTGGGGGTCCTCCTAGATCCACAGCTAAAATTGGATCATCATCTTTCTGCTGTGGCTAGGGGGGCCTTTGCACAGGTTCGCCTGGTGCACCAGTTGCGGCCATATTTGGAGAAGGAGGCTCTACTCACGGTCACTCATGCCCTTGTCACCTCTCGTTTGGACTACTGCAATGCGCTCTACATGGGGCTACCCTTGAAGAGTATCCGGAGACTTCAGCTGGTGCAAAATGCGGCTGCGCGTGCTGTGGTGGGTGTGCCAAGGTACACCCACGTGACATCGATACTCCGCCAGCTGCATTGGTTGCCCATCGGTCTCCGGGTCCAATTCAAGGTGTTGATCACCATCTTTAAAGCCCTTCATGGCTTAGGACCAGGTTATCTACGGGACCGCATTCTGCCTCATACTTCCCTCCGACCGGTTAGGGACCACAGAGTTGGCCTCCTCCAGGTCCCGTCGGCCAAGCAATGCCGGCTGGCGGGCCCAAGGGGGAGAGCCTTCTCTGTGGCTGGCCCCGCTCTCTGGAACCAACTTCCACCAGAGACCCGAACTATCCCCACTCTGCTGGCCTTCCGAAAAGCCGTTAAGACATGGCTCTTCCTGCAGGCGGGGGGTAGAGCTTAATTCACTCGAGCTCACCCCCCAAGTATGTATGATGTTGTATGGTTGTTGATCTCTTATATTGTGTTTTAATTTTTATATTGTTTTAATTACCATTTTTAGATTTTGGTTGTTCTTGTATTTTTCACTGATGTACGCCGCCCTGAGTCCTTAGGGAGTTGGGCGGCATATAAGAATTCCAAAATAAATAAATAAATAAATAAATAAAAGCAGAGTGGGACTTGTGTCATTGTGTCTGCCGTCTTGATCCTTTTCACCCTAAGTGTGAATATCCACGTGTGGGATATTGATGGGAAAATGGGTACCATTATATTTAAAATCTGTTATAATGACAAGGTCCACAATTGGGAGTTTGATTTAGTGTTCTTTCATTTGCAATTTTAGTCCCATGATAATGGTGGTGGTGGTTTTTTTCTGGAGATTTTGTGACTTTGCAAAGATTGTATAAGCTGGAATAGCTGTCGGGATTTGCAAAATAGGAGCAGCGCACCTGAGCTATTTTCTTGACATCAGAATTGTTATACATGATTTTTGTTGTTGTTATTGAGAAGCTGTTAATTTATTGGGCCCTTATATAACCATAGCAAAGCTCATCAATCCGATTCCACAGCCAAGCCCTACAGGTTTATGCTAACCAGTGTGAAATGTTTAGCATAGCAGGGTGTTCCCTTGGGGACTATGCAAGGATGTCAATATTACAAAGATGAATTAAATTGTATCCCAGTATTCCTTTCCCTTAATGCATTCATCAGTTAAGCCAACAGGTTAGCCTAGCAAAATGATCATAAAGGAGATTTATGCCATACCAAATGAGAAACTTACCAAGCAGCAAACAGCTGGGCTTGGATTTAAAATTCTTCATGAAATTGGGAGAATTCTACATTTCTGCCAAGTTCTCTCGTCGGCAAGAAATGAATCTGTAGGGATTATTCAAGCTGCGATACGGCAGCCTCTATGGGATCTAGAACTCAGGATTCTATATTGTGTTGAGGTTTGTTTTGGACAAAAGTCTCATCCCTTTTAGACATTTGGGCAGCACAAAGAAATTAATTTGTATGCAGGGAATCAAGAATAAAAATATTTGGAAGACAGGTAGTCCTCGATTTATGACCACAGTTGAGCCCAAAATTGATGTTTCTAAGTGAGAAATTTGTTAAGTGAGTTTTCCCTCATTTGACAACTTTTCTTGTCACATTTGTTAAGTGAATCACTGCAGACGTTAAGTTATAGTTTAACAGATTAACAGAGTTGGAAGGGACCTTGTAGATTATCTAGTCCAACCCCCTGCTCAAGCAGGAGACCCTACACCATTTCTGACAAATGGCAGTCCAGTCTCTTCTTGAAAACTTCTAGTGATGAAGCTCCCACATCCTTTGAAGGCAAGCTGTTCCATTGGTTGATTGCTCTCACTGTCAGAAAATTTATCCTTATTTCCAGGTTGAATCTCTCCTTGGTCAGTTTCCATCCGCTATTCCTTTTCTGGCGTTCAGGTACTGTGGAAAATAACTTGGCCCTTTCCTCTCTGTGGCAGCCCCTCAAATATTGGAACACTGCTTTCATGTCTTCCCTGGTCCTTCTCTTCACTAGACTATCCATGCCCAGTTCCTTCAACCGTTCATCGTTTAGTAGTAACATGGTTGTTAAATGAATCTGGCTTCCCCATTGACTTTGCTGTTCAGAAGGTCACAAAAGGTGATCACATGACCCTGGGACACTGCAACAGACATAAATATGAATCAGTTGCCAATTTAATTTAATTTAACTTAAAGTTCTTATAGAAATTCAAAATCATCTGAATTTTGATCACGGGAATGCTACAATGGTCATAAGTATGAAAAATGGTCATAAGTCACTTTTTTCATGACATTGTAACTTCGAATGGTCACTAAAGAAACTGTTGTAAGTTGAGGACTACCTGTATTCTGTCTAGTTATTTCCAGAATGTTTACGATCATTGGTATTGATTATTTTTTTTAATCAATATTATTAGGAATTAGGAAGAGATTGTATTAGGAAGAGATTGGCACAGTCTGCTTTATCTTGCTCCCAACAGAGCTTGGACTTATAAAACATCTTCAGGCAATTATCAACTTACAACCACAATTGGGACCAGAATTGCAGTTGCTAAGCAAGATGGTTATTAAGTGAGTCATGCATGATTTTATGACTCTTTTTCCATGGATAAGTAAATCTCTCTGATTGTTCAGTGAATCATGCAGTTAAATGAAACTGGCTTCACCCATCGACTTTGTTTGTCAGAAGCTGGCAGAAAAGGTCACAAGTGGTCATTGCACAAGCTCAGGAATTTGTCTCATTGTCAGGCAGTGATTTTATATTGCCTGTTACATGTATATGCAGGGGAGATGCATCCCTATCAAATATAATGGTTTATTCCTGAGCATGTGATTAATATGTTCCTAGTACGCATGTGTACATTCCTTTCTTTGATCCTTCCTTCTTCTTCAGCTTCTGTAAGGAGCAAGACCTGTGTTTTTATAGCCAAGATGTGATTATTGAGAATTTATTGTTTTTGTACCGAAATAAATATTTTCTACTTTAGTATTTTAAACTGCGGTTTCTTTTTATAATGTCAGAGTTCCAGGGAAAAGATCTATTTCGCCTCTGATGAGAGTAATTCTTATCTGACACTCATGGTGCATGTGGAATAGACATGGCTTTTACTGGACACCTATGGATTTGTGGCAGGAGACAAAGATGAACACTCTTGCTATTTCTTTAGGACTTTAGTGTGTGCCATGAGACAATGCTGGTTCATATAGAATAGAATAGAATAGAATAGAATAGAATAGAATAGAATAGAATAGAATAGAATAGAATAGAATAGAATAGAATAGAATAGAATAGAATTCTTTATTGGTCAAGTGTGATTGGACACACAAGGAATTTGTCTTTGGTGCATATGCTCTCATTGTACATTAAAGAAATACATTTGTCAAGAATCATGAGGTACAACTCTTAATGATTGTCATAGGGTACAAAAAAGCAATCAGGAAACAATCAATATTGATATAAATCGTAAGGATACAAGCAACAAGTTATAAGTGGGAGGAGATGGGTGATAGGAACAATGAGAAGACTAATAGTAATAGTAATGCAACCTTAGTGAATAGTTTGACAGTGGTGAGGAAATTATTTGTTTAACAGAAATGGTTACCTAACTCATTATCATTCTCTTGTTCATTTATTTGACAGAATTCATAGTCTGTTCCAATCAGAATGGACTCTGGGCAGGTCATAACAAAATCATACCAAGGTAAGTACATGCTGTTTAGAACCCGAGTAAGCAAATACCCCACAGGTACCTTAAATGATACTACAAGCAGAGGTGGGTTCCTTCTGGTTTGGACCGGTTCTATAGAACTGGTAGTAACTTGGTGGCCTAGGTTGCTAGAACCGGCAGCGACCCAGGCCTGCATGTCCCCGAACCGGCTCTGTCGGTGGCGTGTAGACGTCGCCATCTTGTTTTTTGTTTCTGTGCATGCACAGAAGCTGTTTTTTGCTTCTGCACATGCACAGAAGCTGTGTTTTAAGCACTGTGCATGCGCGCCTGCATGTGCCGCTGCGGCATGACACTTGAAGTGTAGGTGGGCGCAATGATTAAGAGCCTCGCTGCTGGAACCAACTGTTTATTAACGATTAACATCTTTTAACACAGAACAGTCTAACACGAACTCAGCTGTCACTCGGAAGACAGCTGCTTTATATACAATTGCCTCAGGCAGCTCAACCAATCCGAACTCTTAACATTCCCGCTCATTTGCACGCCCTCTTGTGGCTTACCAGAACACTACACCCCTTTCCACTGAGTTGGAGCATGCATAATCCGCCAGGTACGCTGGCCGCCTCCGGATTCTGCCTGATCGCCTAGGTTCCCCACTCGGGGCATCTGGAGTGCTCACCTCCTCCATTGCCTGGCTGTGCCGGCCAGCGTCTCCGCCCCCTATCGACTGCCTGTTTCCCTGTGACTCTTCTTCTGGTTCAGGTAAGGATGTTTCCCTAGGGGGTTGAGTTGGGGTGTGTTCTGGGTGGAGGTGTGCATTACTTCCGCCGTTTCCCAGTGTTTGCGGTTCTTCCAAGACTGGCGCTGCTCCCATCTCTTCCCCCTTTCGACCCCTTAACTGGTCCACGTGGCGGCGCCACTCTCGTCCGTCCTGCAAGGACACGACGTACGACTTGGGCCCACATAACTCCCGGACTACCCCCGGTACCCACAACGGGCTGCCTGCGTAATTCCGGGCATAAACCTGGCTTCCTACCACGAAGGTTCGCTCCAGGCGGGAAGCATCTAGTGGCTTTTCTGGGTGTAACCTGTCAAGTGTCGTGCGAAGTCGCCTTCCCATGAGCAACTCTGCTGGGTTCTTGTTCGTGGACGCACACAGGGTCGTGTGTTGTGCCAGAAGTAGCTCCCCGATTTTCATCCGCCAATCCCCCCGGCCTAGGTTGAGGAGGGTCTCCTTGGCTGTTCGCATGGCGCGTTCAGCTAACGCATTACTAGCAGGGTGCCAGAGCGCTGTGAGCCCATGGCAGATGCCTAAACTAGCAAGGAACTCCTCAAAACAAATGGACATCAATTGGGGACCATTATCCAAAATTATGACGTCCGGAAGGCCGTGAGTGGTGAATAGCGCTGTGAGGGTGCGGATTACGGCCTCCGAAGTGGTGGTGGGCAAAAGGCAGACCTCCAACCATTTGGAGAAGGCATCCACCACCATCAAAAACATCTGGCCCTGCACTGGCCCGGCAAAGTCTATGTGCAGACGGGCCCATAGTCTGGATGGCGGCTCCCATGTAATGGGCATTGACTTGGGAGGGCTGGCCCTAGATTCCTGGCAGGGGGCACAATTTGAAACCCTCCCCTCAATTTCCTTATCGATGCCCCTTATCGATTCTACTAAGTTTGGGCTGCTACTAAGACCTGTTGCCTGGTCCATGCCTGTCAGTCCCACTAGGTTCACTCTAATTAACTCTATAGGAAGATTAAATCAATTGCATTGAGATTGCCACAATAAGAGAATGTTACAAGTTTGTGTTGTACATCCCCCTCCTTCTTATAGTTCAATCAATTAGGAAGGCTTAGTTCACTTCTGAATGGTATCTTATTATTCTGCATTCAAAATACTTAAGCCCCTCTTATCTGGATAATGGTTCCTACATATCCCCTCCAAGATCATCTTCCTTATGGTCTATAACAGGAATGTCAAACTCAAGGCTCGCAGGCTGGATCCAGCCCATGGGATGCTTAGATCTGGCCCATGAGGCCATCCTGTAAACAATGAAGGACCAGCCTGTGGTGCTTCTGTCAGTGAAAACGGAGTTTGGGATGGCTGTGCATGGCCCTCCCAAGTTCCATTTTTGCTAGCAGAGGATTGCAGGGGGCTGCCTCAGCTGACAATAGAGATTGGGAGCCTGTTTTCACTGGCAGAGTGCTCGGGCCACCACAAGCCCCCTCAACATCAGTGATGTCAAGCTGGCTGTGCCCACCCTGGCCACACCCCATGCCCCCACCCCCCCGGGGTCAAACACAACCCTGATGCGGCCTTCAATGAAATCAAGTTTGACATTCCTGGTCTATAATCTGAGGTAATTCTTCAGGAAATGGGACGCACAACAAGCCTTCTCTTGATTACTTGATAGATGGGAAAATTCCATTTCAATGGGACATTATCTGTTGCATCCTGATGCTCCACCACTGAGGACTTCAAAGGTGATAACCGGTGCTCTAAACTGAGCCTTGAAGCTGGTTAACCATGCAGTGATTTCAGGAAAATGGTACTATAAATTAGTGTTCCTTAACTTTGGCAACTTTGAGACACATGGTCTTCAACTCGCAGAATTGCTTAGACAGCATGCTTGATATATAGTTCTCCCGCATGTTGGCTATGGAATACTGGAAGTAAAAGTCCATATCTTAAAGTTACCAAACATGAGAACCTCTGTTCTGAAATGAGAACTTGTCACAGGGGTCTGAATGCTCTATGTTATGCTAACTGTGGCTTCCAGATCTTCTCCAAAGAGAACCACAAATAGACAGAGTGTAGTAGCTCATTTAAGTGATCATTCAGACATGAGCTACTATTGCTTGAGTATCTTGATATAGGAAATGCAGTGACTGGTGTGTTTTGATAGTGAAACCGAGCCAAAAACAATTTGTAGAAACTATTTGCAATAGGAGCATTGTTTCCTCTGTTGCAACACAATGGTGCAATTACAGCCAAAGAGGACCATCACCAAAGAGTTGCCCAAATTATCATTGGAAAGCAAGAATAAATCCCTGCCAACTGCTTTGGTAGATGTGATGGTCAGAATATGGCAGAACCCATTCAGCAAATGCTTTGGTGCTTACAAAATTGTTTCATCAGGGATGCTGATTGTCAATAACAGTCATACGTTATTAATATCTCACAACACCGCCAATTCATATCAAGAAAGATACTGCATATAGAAGTTTGACAATTCATATCAAGAAAGATACTGCATATAGAAGTTTAGAGCAATACATTCTAGCCGTACCACTGTGAAAACACACTATTTTTGTCCTATCTTTTCCAGTGTGAAAAGAAACATCATATTTGCAGGTTCTTGAACTATTAAAGAAGTTTGTAAAATCTGTTTTGCAGATGCAGCTTCTCGCCATGGTGCCAATTTCAATTCTCTGCAAAGGAAAAAAAAAAGCCTTACCGCACAGACGATTGAAATCCCTTTGTTGCAAGTGGACTGTTTAATTTCTGTAACATTTGCCTGTAGTTCAAGCAATTCCAGATTAATAAAAGAAGCTTCAAATTGGACGTAAGGCTCGATGTCAGCATTAAGAAGGGTACGAGCCCATTTTTTCTGCAAAAGTCACTTAATCACAGACTATTTTTTATAGATGTGTTCATTTAATAAGGTCTTCAGTGATCCGAAACATGTTGTAAAGTAGTAATAAATGCTTTGCTCAGGCCAATTATTATTTGTAGAGACCAATAAAACTGAATCAAGAGGAAAAGAGCTTTGAATAATTACGCTAGCACCAATTTTGCTTATGGGATGGGCTGGTTTCACTCTTTGTTTATGAGGAAAAACAAATTGTGATCAAGCAATGTTGACTTGAACTATCATGCCATGTACTGCAGATAGAAGAAAGTTCCAAGTTCGGGGTCAGAATGTGGCTTAGACAAGTAGGGGGCTGTGATTGTGTGATCAGGCTTCTCGCTCCTCACGTATTACAGGCACTTCTCAGGTAAGACTGGAATTGGACTTTGTCACTAAACGACAGTCATAAAGTGGAAAATCACATGACCCTGCTAATTTATAACAGCAGTTTCAGTAGTTCTGGTTGCAGTCCTTAAGTGAATCACACACGGTCATTAAGTGCAATGTCACGTGATACGACTTGAGACTTCCTGCCAGCTTTGCCATTGACTTTGCTTGCAAACATGTGATCGGGGACATTGTGATAATCATAAATGGGTGATAATAGTCAAACACCCCAAATCATGAAAATGTGGCCACAGGGATGTTGGAATGGCTGCAACTTGAAGGACCAGCTGTAAATCTTCTAGTTCAGTGGCATTAAAACTTTGAGCACTAGTTGAAGAAGTGCCACTACACATCACAAGCACCACTTAACTCTAGCAGCTTATGAAAATGAGTAACACCTATAGTCTTCAAATGGAGAGAGAGAGAGAGAGAGAGAGAGAGAGAGAGAGAGAGAGAGAGAGAGACAGACAGACAGACAGACAGACAGACAGACAGAGACAGAGAGACAGAGAGACAGAGAGACAGAGACAGAGACAGAGACAGAGACAGAGACAGAGACAGAGAGAGACAGAGAGAAGGAGAGAGAGAGATAGAGACAGAGACAGACAGAGACAGAGACAGAGAGGGGGGTGGAATGATACTTAAAGCTCAGGAAACTCTTATTAATTTTAATGTAAATAATATGTACAGAGCAGTTCTTCATGCTTGGGATTACAGATGCTCAGAAAACAACAACAAAAATCCCACGATTTAATATCAATACAATTCAGGATTTGCATTCAAAAGCCGTAGGTATGTTTCCCGAGCACGTAAGCAAATAGAGATGTGATATGAGAGGGGTAATGACAGTCTTGTGCCTCTAATGCATTTGCCCAAAGGTGCACTTACGCATATGCTTCCTATTCATTTCTGTTCCATAATGCACACCCCTCCCCTTTAATTATTCCATGGATTGTAATTAAGCCCCCTCTAGGCTGGTGAGTATGGTGTGCGTTTTTAAAAATAATTCGAAGGAGGCATTTACACCTCTCAAGCATTGCACAACTCTAGCAGCTTACAAAAGACACTTTGTTGGGCAAAACAAACGGAATTTTGCTTTTGTGCTCTTTGCCCAGGATTTGGGCAAGGAGGTGGTATGGTTGTATGCTTTTTCCTCCAGAAGGAAGAAGGAAGTCAAATGCTTAACTGCAAGTTAAAATTGTAATGATGTTCACAGTAGACTTTGTGTACCTAGTCATTTTTAAAATTATTATTTTTAATCCTACCTTTATCACTTTGATGAATAACTTAAGGCAGCAAACACAACTAACACAGCTAGTCCTCAACTTATGACCACAATTGAGCCCAAAATTTATGTTGTTCAGTGAGAAATTTGTTAAGTGAATTTTGCCCCATTTTACTACTTTTCTTGTCACATTTGTTAAGTGACTCATTGCAGTTCTTAAATTAATAATCCGGGTTGTTAAATGAATCTGGCTTCCCTATTGACTTCGCTTGTCAGAAGTTTGCAAAAGATGATCACATGACCCCGGGAACATTGCAATCGTCATAAATATGAAACAGCTGTCAAGCAGCCAAATGTAAATCACATGGCCATGGGGATGCCACAACAGTCATAAGTGTGAAAAAGTCATAACTCACTTTTTTCAGTATTGTTCTAATTTTAAATGGTCACTAAATGAACGGTTGGAGTCAAAGACTATGGAGATGGAGTGAGATGGGCTGCAAAAGAATTAAATAAATAAATTTAAATACATGCACACATACCAGAGGTGGGTTCCTGCCTGTTCCTGCTGGTACGGTTAATAGCTGTTGTTCGGCGCAGAGCCGAAGACGCTGCTGCCGTTCGCGGCGCGGGAGCTTTCCCTGGGCACATTCCCTGCCCGCATGGATGCCGCCAATTGCGTTCTTTTGCCCTCTGCGCATGCAGAACGCTTTGTGCATGCGCAGAGGGCAAAAGAACACAATTGGCGGTGTCCATGCGGGCAGGGAATGTGCCCGGGGAAAGCCCCCGCGCCGCAAACAGCAGCAGCGTCTTCGGCTCTGCGCTGAACAACAGCTATTAACCGTACCGGCAGGAACCCACTACTGACACATACATATATACATATATACCTTTCTCTTTTGACTCTTCTGCCCTCATTTCAGCCTGGGGCTGAAGGAGTGATTGGAATGAAGGTTTGTGAATTTGAAGTGCTTCTTTCAACTTCATATGCCACATGATCTCTTATATTTTAATATTACATGGGTGAAAAGATACTCCTTCCATAAAATTCTGAGCTCAGCCATCAGGAAGCTTACAAGAGTAAGATCATCAATACACACAATTTCTCATGTGGGCAGTTTAACAGGAACTTCTGTGTCTATGGAGATTCTCAGTCATCCAGGTCATGGTTGTCCCAAAGGTAGTTTTTTCAAGAGGAAACTGGACTTTCTGGGGGTTTTTTTTGAAGATGTTTTGCTTCTCATCCAAGAAGCTTCTTCAGCTCTGACTGGATGGTGGGGAATAGAAGGATTTAGGCTCCTTGCAGACAGCTGGTCAGTTGCATTATTTTAGCAGGTTGTTAAGGTCACCTGGAGGTTTATCTGTATCATCAGAGTCACTAGAGTGGTGCAAATGGGTGTGGAGCCTTCTTGGAACTGTTGAACCTGTTGACTGTTGGGTCAAATACTACATGTATTTATTCACCCTTCTGTTTTTCCCAAAGCAACAATTCTGTGAATTGAGGTGGGCTGAGACAGGTCCAAAGTCATTCAGCATTTCATGCCTAAGGTTGGACTAGAACTCACTTCCAGTCTAATATCTTAACTACTAGACCAAACTATATTAATGATTATAGGTTATAGTCAACAAAATCAAAAGGGTGACTCTGATAATTTGATCAAAACTGCATCTGTTTTTTCTTTGCAGCATGCAAAGCTTTGATCACACTGTCACAGCCTGGTTCATTGACCACTTATTTGGACCACATTCTGAAGATTTTTTTTGCTTTCAGAATAACAGAGTTGGAAGGGGTCTTGGAGGTCTTCTAGTCCAATCCCCTGCTTAGGCAGGAAACCTTCTTCAGACAAGTGGTTATGCAACATCTTCTTAAAAACTTCCAGTGTTGGAGCATTCACAACTTCTGGAGGCAAGTTGTTCCAATAATTAATTGTTCTAACTGTCAGGAAATTTCTCCTTATTTATAGGTTGCTTCTCTCCTTGATTTGTTTCCACTCATTGCTTCTTGTTCTACCCTCAGGTGTTTTGGAGAATAGCTTGACTCCCTCTTCTTTGTGGCAGCCTCTGAGATATTGGAACACAGCTATCATGTTACCCCTAGTCCTTCTTTTCATTAAATAAGACATACCCAGTTCCTGCAGCCATTCTTTAAATGTGTTAGCCTCCAGTCCCCTAATCATCTTTGTTGCTCTTCTCTGCACTCTTTCTAGAGTCTCTACAGCTTTTTTACATCATGGCGACCAAAACTGGATGCAGTATTCCAAGTGTGGCCTTACCAAGGCATTATAAAGTGGTATTAACACTTGATCTTGATTCTATCCCTCTGTTTATGCAGCCTAGAACTGTTGGCTTTTTTGGCAGCTGTTGCACATTGCTTGCTCATATTTAAATGGTTGTCCACTAGGACTCCAAGATCCCTCTCACAGTTACTACTATTGAGCGAGGTACCACACATACTGTAGTTGTACATTTTGTTTTTCTTGCCTAAATGTAGAACCTTATTTTTTTCACCATTGGATTTCATTTTGTTAAATAGCACCCAATGTTCAAGTCTGTCAAGATCCCTCTGTATCTTAAGCCTATCTTCCGGAGCGTTGGCTATTTCTGCTAGCTTGGTGTTGTCTGCAAATTGGATGAGTTCCCATCTATCCCCTTGTCCAAATCATTGATGAAGATGTTGAAGAGTACTGGGCCTAAAACAGAGCCTTGAAGTACCACACTGCATACTTCCCTCCCTGTAGATGCAGTTCCATTGAGGACTACACAATGAATGCGGTTGGTCAGCCAGTTATGAATCAATCTGGTGGTGATGCTGTCTAACCCACATTTTTCTATTTTATCTAGTAGTAGGTTATGGTCTACTTTATCAAATGCCTTACTGAAGTCCAAGTAAATTATATCCACAGCATTGCTCTGGTCCACTAATTTTGTCACTTTGTCAAAGAATGCAATAAGATTAGTCTGGCATGATCTGTTTTTTGACAAACCCATGTTGGCTTTTGGTTATTACTTTGTTTGCTTCTAGGTACAGTGATCCCTCGCTATATCGCGGTTCACCTTTCACGGTCTCGCTGCTTCACGGATTTGCATCGTGCATTGTGTTCTGCATTCTGATTGGCTAAACAGTCTCTCCTGGATGTCGGCATCTGCGTTCTTTTGCCCTCTGCGCATGCGCAAAGCGTTCTGCTTGCGCAGAGGGCAAAAGAACGCAGATGCTGGCGTACAGGTGGGCGGGGGAAGTGGGCGGGGGAAGCGGGCGGGGGAAGCCCCGCGCCGTGAACGCCACCAGGTTGTTGGGCTGTGCGGCGACCAACAGGTAAGAGTGAACCGGGAGGATTTCACTCCTGGACACACGTGTATTTATTTGTTAAACAAATGCTTGGGCCTGTAAAAAGGTTTTGTTCTTTGGTTTCAATGTATTATGGAGTATTTCATTGTATAATAATTGTAAAAAAAATAAAGGTTACTACTTCACGGATTTACCTATCACGGGTTCTTTTTGGAACGTAACCCCCGCGAAAAACGAGGGTTCACTGTATTTGCTGATTTGTTACTTGATTATCTTTTCCAGAATCTTCCCTGGTATTGAGGTCAGGCTGATAGGTCTGTAGTTTCCTGGATCTATTTTTCCCCTCCCCCCAGATACTGCAAAGTTGCTCATTAGAAATTCTGCAGAATATCTGTTGAGCTTGAGGATTTTTCTATTTCTGAGCTCTACTCTGAAGCGCTATTTTGCATGTTAGTATAAAAAAAATCTCTCTTTTTTTGCTACACAGCATGCATTCAGTGTGTATAACATTGCGGAGCTACAAAATGGGCTTCTAGTACACTGCCTCTCTTTATCGCTTTGTGCCATAATTATCCTTGCATTTAAATTTCCACCTTTGTAAATGCTCTCGGTGGGTATTAAAATATTCCCCTGAATTTCATTGCAATACATGTTATTAAGTCTCATTCCAGCCATTTTAAATATTAGTGGCATAAGAGTTTCAGGTGAGCAGCTGCCCGGGGTGGTGGTAGTGCTTTTATGCTGCATGCCAAGCTGATGGCTTCTTTTGCATGCAACATTAATGGGAATGTTTGTTTAAGTGAAACAACTTCACTGTACTAGGTAATGGAGCTGTTTTTCTTCTTGCTATGATTTTATAATAGCATTATTATCACTTAGATAAAATTAATTAAGGCAAATTGGTGTGTGTAAGTGCTGAAAGCAGAACATCAGGTCTTTTAATCTGACACTGGATTTATAACTTGGAGTGAGTTGGACGACAGTCAAAATGCAGGCAGTGGTTCCTACATAGGGTAGACATTCTATTTTAACCTATCTGATTAAGTCAAGGGATATGTGTTGTATTGGAAAAATAATGTGAAGGCTGGAACTTTGCCTGCATTCTGTTCCTATTAAATTTTACAAGGCATTTCTTAGATTTATTTCCTTTCTCCTTCCTTTCGCCCTGTCTTTTCCATCCTTTTCCTCTTATAGGGAATACAGGTGGTCCTTGATTTATAACCATTTATTTAGTGACCATTTTAAATTATAAAACACTGAAGAAAGTGACTTTTTCACACTTACAACCATTGCAACATTCCTATGGTGATGTGATCAAAATGCTTGGCAACTGGTTCATATTTATGACAGTTGTAGTGCCCCGTGTCAGTTCTGGAAGCCATTATATCTGTTTGCTTCAACTGCCACATATTTTAGCTTGGGAAATTGGGAGGGTTTTTTTTTGTTGGAGCAGTAGTAACTTAGTCATAACAAAATTCTTTACTCAAGGACGAATGTGCCTGCACCTGCATGGAGTCAGTATCCAATTGAGCGTGAAGATTTGATTGGACCGTATGATCAGCTTGTGGGTGTGGGGCACTACAACTGTCATAAATAAGTGCTGCTTTTAACCACTGCACCACCTCAGCTCCTAGGTTTGAAGCACAATAGAAATATCCATGCTGGAGAATAGCTCTTATTAAAATGAATGTATTACCAAGAATATTATTTTTATTTCAATGTGTACCAACAAATTTGGATAAAAATTTCTTTCAAAAGTTAAATAAAATTATTTCTGAATTTGTATGGCAAAAGAAAAAAGCAAAGATAAAAATGAAATTATTACAAGATTCGAAGGAGAGGGGCGGATTTGGACTTCCAAATTGGGAAAACTATTACCAAGCTTCCATTTTAATTTGGATAAAAGACTGGATAAAATTAAAAAATGAAAGATTATTAAGACTAGAAGGCCACGATTTACAAATTGGATGGCACGCCTTCTTATGGGAAGAGAAGCATAAAACACACCGGTACTTCCAGAGGCACTATGTTAGGCGAGCTTTGTTAGAAGTATGGGAAAAAATTAAGAGACAAAATTACATACAAATCCCTAATTGGTTATCAACATTGGAGATGCAAGTACACCCAAATTTTATACATTATACAATGTTCTATAGGTGGCATCTCCCACCTACAAGAATAGCTAAAATGAGCCAGAACGCATCAGCACTATGTTGGAAATGCAAAAGAGTACCTGGAACATATTATCATATGTGGTGGGAGTGCCAAAAAACACATGAATACTGGGAAAAAATAAGGCAATGGTTGGAAGAAAGTTTGGAAATAAAACTAGAGTTAAAACCTGAATTATTTTTGTTGGGAATAACCATGGATAAATTTGGAAAAAATACATTATACCCTATGCTACATATTTTGACCACTGCAAGGATAATATTTGCTCAAAAATGGAAAAATGAAGACATATCCATGGAGGAAGAAATTTTAGATAAAATATTAATATGTGCAGAAATGGATAGACTAACGCTAAAGTTGAAGGACAAATTGGATACAGAATATTATGAAACCTGGAACAAACTATATGAATGGTGGGGAAAAAGGAAAACCAAGATTAAATGATATTGGAAAGGTCGGAAAGATTTAAAAATTGCATTAAAATTTGATTCAATTTGATAAGAAAAATATATATGAAGAAATGACCATATGTAAATAGTTTAACTGGATAATCCGTCATGTACATATTTGTTATGTATCTTAGTCTTTGTTTTGTCTTGTTGTTTGTACGTTTGTTTTTAATTGTTTTATAAATAAAAAACTTTTTAAAATAAAAAAAATAAAAAGAAATAAAAAAGAAATATCCATGGTAACCTTAACCACTGTCTACTCAACCCAATATTATGGCTTTATACTCCACATTAAATAAATTGAGGTCAGCTAGATAGTGGTTCAGAGTGTTGTGAGAACACAATCAAACAGTTGTTTAATCAAGAAATAAATAGTTACTAGGTTCAGAATGTTATCAATATTGCAGATTGGAAGGTTACATCCTATGGTAAGGAATGAAATAAAGGGAAGTGCCAGGCTAGGGCTACCATATCTTGGCTGCAAAATCTTCATTAAATATCTCAACCTCTGAAGTGGCTCTTTGCATAAAGAAAACATTGGATAATATTGTTCCATGATACCAATAGCAATAGCAATTAGACTTATATACCGCTTCATAGTGCTTTACAGCCCTCTCTCAGCGGTTTACAGAGTTCAGCATATTGCCCCCAACAATCTGGGTCCTCATTTTACCGACCTCGGAAGGATGGAAGGCTGAGTCAACCTTGAGCGTGGTGAGATTTGAACAGCTGAACTGCTGAACTAGCAATCAGCTGAAGGTTGCAGTGCTGCTTTTAACCACTGCACCACCTCTGCTCCTACCAGGATTAAAGTTGTTTAAAAACTAAGTTGTAGATATTTTCACAAAGCTGCAATTATTGTCGAATATTATTCAGGTTTTTGTTTATTTGTTTCTCATATCTGTATTTTTTCATTCATGTTTTATTTTTCTTGTTTGTAATGGTTTAAAAAAAGTAAAAATGTAATTTTAAAAAATGACAACTAGATGGTATCAAAGAGACAGTGAAATCTCCAACTCCTTGCTGCCATCTGGTGGTTGATATGATATGATTTGTGCACCATAGTGCACAGCCAGCTGCCCTGTGCAACTTTAGACAACACATCTGTCCTTCACCTTCTGTGCATTCCTTCATAAGATATGATTAAATTCTTTGCTTTTGGTGGGTTTGTATTTTTCAGGTTTCAGAGAAGGTATCATAAAAATGGAAATGACAACTGTACAATTGGGTAAGCGGATACAGGGGTCTGAGTTCTACCTGATGAAGGCTATTCAAAAGAGGCTGTCACAGGGAAAGATGTGAAATGTCACTGCCACTTTGCAATCCAAAACTTTCATCACCACAAGTTTGACATTTTTCAAGGATTAGTGCATGGTAAACTCCATTTTTTTGTTCAAGACAAATGTCATTTTCTCTTTAAGAAACCACTCTTGAAAACCTTCTTTAAAGGAAAAAATGTCATTCCTACAACAGGGATGTTTTGACCACCCTGTTTTGACCATTCTTTTTATTTACACACACACACACACACACACACACACACACACACACACACACACACACACACACACACACCAAGAATTTTCAGCTCATGGTAAAAAACATGAAATGATGATTGCAAAGTTTTTCCTCTGAATAAATCAGGGGCGATAGTTATGTCTTTCTCCATTTCATTGGATGATTGGATGATTTTGAATCTTTTCCTAAGAAAAACATATAAACCCTTCATGTGCTCATGATTTGACAGATAAATTAACAATGTTATTTGTTTTTTTTTTTCTCTTAGGCATACTTTTAGCATGTCAAGGAGCCACTTTGATCTAGTGGTCAAGGCACCAGGCTAGAAAGCAGATAACTGTGAGTTTTAGACATGAACGCCAGCTGAGTGACCTTGGCCAGTCATTCTTTCTCAGCCCATCCTACCTCACAGGGGCATTGTTGTGTGAAAAATAGGAGGAAGGTGTGTTGAATATGTTTGCTGCCTTGAATTACTTGCAAAAATAATAAGGGTGGGAGATGATAGATAGATAGATAGATAGATAGATAGATAGATAGATAGATAGATAGATAGATAGATAGATAGATAGACAGACAGACAGACAGACAGACAGACAGACAGACAGACAGACAGACAGACAGACAGACAGACAGACAGACAGACAGACAGACAGACAGACAGACAGACAGACATTCGACAGACATTCGACAGACAGGGTCTCATGTGTTTGTTAGTTAAAACTTAGAACACCGGCTTGAAAGATCCCTTGGAGCTCTTATAGTCCAATTCTCTGCCTATATCATTCCAGACAAATGGCTGTTCAATCTGTTCTTAAAACTCGAGCACCCACAGCATCTGGAGGCCATCCAGTCCTTTGATTAATTGCTTTCACTGTTAGGAATTTGTCCTTAGTTCTAAGTTGGATCTCTCTTAAATGATCTTTTATCCTTTATTTCTTGTCCTGCCCTCAGGTGCTTTGGAGATTAAGTAGACCCTTTCTTCTACGTGACAGACCCTCAGGTAACTAGGAACAAAGTATATGAGTGGTATGGAGGTGGGATCTTGTCTCTTTCTCCATCCGGCAACCTCCAGCAAAAAGTGCGCCCACAAGAGACCCCAAGCCAAAGCCAGGTTTTGAGGCTCTTCTGGAAGACCAAGAAGGTAGGGGACTTACCTCCAGAGCCAAGAAATTTCAAAGAGAGAAGGTCATAACTGAAAAGGTTCCTCTCCTAGACCTGCCAACCAGAATTCCTCAACCAATGAGGTCTGTAGCTTCTTCTTCCAGAGTGAGAGGGGTACCAATTTTGTCAGGGTTTCTCAGGTGCATCTAATTCCAGATGTTTATTCCTCCTTCACTTCCTTGTCTCCAATAACTCCTAAGAGAAGATATTATCAACTTAGTCCTCCACCTGGAGAAGCTCATCAACACTGACATGACGTACTGTACATCATTTGCTTTATGACACAACTATTCCAATTTATATCATGGGTGTCACTCGGATGAAAATGTCATGATACAAATGGTGTTATGACTTCAGTGGGATGGCCAGGGTTAAAAAAGAACATCCTCCATGTTTCTTCTTGTCAGCTTGAAAAGCAAAGATGTTTTGGAGATCACAGACTAATTGGAGGATTGGGTATGAGGAGAAATAAATAACAGCCGCATTTTCCGCTACCTTCTTGCCATTGTAAAATAAACCCTAAAGCACCATCGTTAATTAGTCTGCTGGCGTTAGGACTAGACCAGGGGTCCCCAACCTCTAGGCCACGATATGGTATTGGGTCACAACGTGTTTGGAACCAGGCCATGGAAGCCGCAGGAAAATGGAGTTGCATGTTCTGGTCCTGGCATGGAACCACCCAGCATTGACGTTGCTGCCGGCAATCCACAAAGCTGGAAAGGTTGGGGACCACTGGAATTAACCATCAAAGGACTTAACCAGAGATGGGGTTCACATAATTTAACAACCAGTTTGCCCAGAATTGAAAATGTGAGTGCACGCGCTTCCACGCTCACTTTGCTCACGCACACGCCTTGTGCACATGCATGCTGAATCAAAAAACACGGCAATTTGCTCGTGCATGCCATCCGCACATGCGTACAGTGTAAAAAGACACAGCAATTCTCTCACGTGCTACGTCTGCACATGCGTGCGGCATCAAAAACACAGTGATATAGGACGGGATTGTGCCCGGGTGGGTGGGCAGGCCCGGGACCACCCGCAGGTCGCAACTACCGGTTCACCCAAACCGGTCTGAACCGGCTGAATCCCACCTCTGGACTTAACCACCAAAAACACAAAGTTGTATTTTTTTTCTTCTTCATTCAGTTAAATTATTTCTTAGGGGTAAAGATGGCTCATTTATGACTTGTGGACTTCAACTCCCAGAATTCCTGAGCCAATCATGCTAGCTCAGGAATTCTGGGAGTGGAAGTCCACAAGTCATAAAAGAGCCATCTTTCCCCACCCCTTAGGTCATCTGTATGGGTTGGGAAGTTTTAATAGTTTCTTATATCAGGAATCCCAACAATATAAACCTATGGCCTTTATGGTTTGCAATAAAACATGGTTTATAATTAAGGTTAGATAGCATGGTTAAATCTACTCTAAATTCTGGTTTTGTGAAACAGTCATAATGACCCATCCACAAACAAACAAATCAATACATCAGGGACATCCACGGGAAGGTCAAAATGCAACTGTAACTACGTATGGAAAGAACTTTGTTTGCATAATTGTAACTGTCATTTTGACTTTTCAAAAACCTCTCCGTCTCACAGATTTCATGCAATAATCTGGAAGATAGTTACAAACATAGCAAGGGAAACTTTCTTGGATTAGATTTAGAAAGGTTTTTTAAAGCTGTTTTATCACACTTGTTTTAAATTTGGAATCCTTATCTCATGGCACACCTGGTGATTCCGAACTCCTGTAATAATAATAAACCCAGTGGACATTTTTTTTTAAAGTAGAAGAATATTATCCTTAGATTTTGGTGATTACTGATATGGTGACCTCTTCACTTATTTTAGGTTAAAATTAGAGTTTAAATCTTGATCCTATCTACAAAGTTAAAATACCTGTGTATGATGGATATGAATGGCGTGTGTTTTATGTTATTAATTGAGGATTTTTTAAAAAATGCATTGTAATTGTGAGTAGGTGGAACATTCAGGAACATTTGTTTCCATTATTACATGCGGATTATATAAAATACAGCTTTAGCATCAGATTAGCCTTTCCAGTGAAGATAAACTTATCTTAATATATATGAATGTATGGTTTACAAACCTGATAGAAATTTGTTCCACAAGTTCTATAAAAATTACATTAGATAACCTACAGCTATATTTGGGAAAGCATAAAATGAGCTTCTCTTTGTAGCACAGAATGTGTGAGAGATACAACGTAGATTAAGGAATGTGATTTTTAATGGCATTTAAAACAATCTCATGATTTTATTTAAAATTGTAAAAAAGTTAACATAATAATGCAAATCTTAATCTGTAGTTAACTTTCAAAAATGGATTAATCATCTTATGGTTTTGACAACTTCAGGGGGAAACACAATCCTATCAATTTTGGGCAATGTCAGAAATATGGAAATTATTGTGGTTATTCTCTGTACGGGAACATTGACTAAGGTATTTATTACCCAATGAGAAAACCAGTTGAATATATTTTCCAAAAGGATAACTTCTTGAACTGATTATGATCAGAATATCACTCAAGTCATGCAAAATACTGTTGGCCACTTTTCGACTCAGAACTATTTAGGAAAAGTTGTAACATGCCTTGGGGATTGTAAATACATTTTGGTTACTTTAATATAATTTAGATGTGCTTGGTAAATAACTATCAGTACATAAATAGCATAACTTTTTAATATTTTGTATGTTTCATATACTATTTCAGATAAATGGTCATCCAATCTCTTTTTAAAAGCCTCCCATAATGGAACACCCACAACTTCTGAAGGCAAGCTGTTCCATTGGTTGTTTGCTCTAACTGTTAGGAATTTTCTCCTTAGTTCTAGATTGCTTCTCTCCTTAGTTAATCTCGATCCATTGTTTCTTGTCTCATCTTTTGATGGTTTTGAAATAGTTTGATTCCTTTGTCTCTGTAGGAGCCCCTCAAAGGATGTCGAGACTCTAGAAAGAGTACAGAGAAGAGCAACAAAGATGATTAGGGGACAGGAGGCTAAAACATATGAAGGATGGTTGCAGGAACTGGGTATGTCTAGTTTAATGAAAAGAAGGACTAGGGGAGACATGATAGCAGTGTTCCAATATATCAGGGGTTGCCCCAAAGAAGAGGGAGTCAAGCTATTCTCCAAAGCACCTGAGGGTAGAACAATAAGCAATGGGTGGAAACTAATCAAGGAGAGAAGCAACTTAGAACTAAGGAGAAATTTCCTGACAGTGAGAACAATTAACCAGTGGAACAGCTTCCCTCCAGAAGTTATGAATGCTCCAATACTGGAAGTTTTAAAGAAGATGTTGGATAACCATTTGTCTGAAATGGATAGGGTTTCCTACCTAAGCAGGGGGTTGGACTAGAAGACCTCCAAGGTCTCTTCCAACTCTGTTATTCTATTCTATTCTATTCTATTCTATTCTATTCTATTCTATTCTATTCTATTCTATTCTATTCTATTCTATTCTATTCTATTCTATTCTATTCTAAATATTGGAACAGTACAATCATGTCTCCTCTTAGTCCTTCTTTTCATTAAAGTAGACATACCCAATTCCTATAACCATTCTTTATATGTTTTAACCTCCAGCCACCTAATCATGCTCTTCTCTGCATTCTTGCCAGAATCTCAACATCTTTTTTTTATATTGCGATGACCAGAACTGGATGCAGTATTCCAAGTATGGTATTACTAAAGTTTTGTAAAACTGAACTAGACCTTCATGTGATGTTGATTCTATCCCTCTATTAATGCAGTCTAGGATTGCATTGAATTATTTGGCTGCTGCCACACACTGTTGTCTCATTTTTAAGTGATTGTTCACTAGGACTCCAAGATCCCTCTCACAGTTAGTGGCATTAAGTCAGGTTTCACCTGTACCTATACAATTGGTTTTTCTTGCCTAAATGTAAAGTTGCAATACTGAGATTCAATGAGACATCTTGTACTTGTTAAAATGCTGGATTAAAGTTGGGTTCATATCCAACCTAAATCATAAAAGCCCTTAAAACAGTGGTTCCCAACCTGTGGTACGTGTACCACTAGTGGTACGCGAGGGCCTTCCAGGTGGTACGCAAACACTTTCGGGGTCATGAACGATTTTTAGTTAGTTATTTTTTACTTCACAAAAATGTTTACTGCCTAACACAAGATAATCTGGCAACGATTTGCAACTGTTGCCACACGCCACCCACCTGGTCCCAGCGGCCCGAGAATCCAGTTGCTGGATGCGCGGGGCCAAAAAAGGAATGGTACAATTATGGAAATAAAGTGATATCTGATCGAATTTAGTTTCTCTGGAACCAGGTGGTACGCGGCGACTGTACGGGACCTCCAAGTGGTACTCGATCACAAAAAGGTTGGGAACCACTGCCTTAAAATGATCTGGGTTATTTTACTAGAGTTTAGCTCAAACAACCAAAGAAGGAACATTGCTGTGGGGATAAAATTGAAAGAAGGAGGGCTGGTACATATATCTGCTTTTGCTTCTGGAGATAAAAAAAAACAGGATGTATCTCAGATGTATTAATTAATTCATCTATTTCTATGCTAAATCAAACCTTTGGTTATTTAATCTAAGTCAGGATTACCTCAACACAGACTGACAAAGGCATACAGGATGTTTTCAAATCCTAATTTATGGTGGAGAAGATTGGCTCTAGGGCCGTAGCATGCAAGATTAGTGCCCTTTTGCCAAACCAAGCAAGTTGTATCAAATGGATATAAAGATCAGACTGGTCTATCTGCATGCATTTCTTAATTTTGAGAAATAGAGCCCACACTCAGGTGAGAGGTATGCTGTTCTCCCTCTCCGAAGTTAGAAAAAAAGATGTAGGTCTGTGCCTTTAAAAACAACAAGAATCCTCCATAATTCTTGAGAAATGGTGCTGTGTATTTCTTACAACTGCTAATAATAAAATAACCTGATTACCTTATTCTAGCATACTGAATGTGTACAGTATTATTTGGGAACTCTACATCATTTTTATCATGCTGCTACTGCTCTTTTCATTCTCCTATAAATATCTCAGCAGCAATTTAAAACACTGCAGTTTTAAATTTCAGATGCAATTGCTTTTATTCCAGAATATTATTTTCCATAAATTTATGGGGAAAAAATAGTAAACAAATGCTATTCTGATGTCATCGCTTTCCCTTGGAGAAAGATATGACACTCACATTCTCATATGAGATAGGTAAAACAAATATTTCATGCACATCCAACCAATGTTGAGAATCAAGAAGTATATAAATTTAATTTAAATTTAAAAAATGAGGGGGCCCTGAAGGAAGCAAATTATTTGGATCGCTATCCAGCTTCAGACAAAGACACAGTATTGGTATTTGATATGCTTATTGATGATTTATGGCTGGTTTAGGAATGAGAAGTACACCCATTTTAACCTTTTCTGAATTTTCAATTTTTTTGACATTGAAGTGTCCTTGGTGCTCTCTGAGCTTGACTGTTTTCTTGCAGAAATTTCATTACCCAAACTAGGCAACATCATCAGTGCTAGCAGTGCTAGTTTGGGTAATGAAACATCTACAAGGAAACAACTCAGAGAGCACCAGGGACCCCACAGTTCAACCCTTAGCTACAAATATTCTCCTTTTTCAGCTTTTGGTACTGTCAATTATGATAGCCTGGAACATCTCTGGGGACCTAGAAGAAGGAAGCACAACATTGCAATAGTTCCAGAGATGGGATTCACATAATTTACCTACTGGTTCACCCAGCACTGAAAATGTGAGCGCTTGCTTCGCTCACACATGCGCCTTCCGCGCATGCATGCGGCCTTCCGTGCATGTGCTCTGCTCGTTCACATGGCTTGCACACATGCACACAGCTTAGAAAATGTGGCTAAATAGGATGGCATAGCACCGGGGCGGGTGGGCAGGCCCACCCAGGTCCCTACTACCGGTTTGCCCGAACCTGTTGAATACCACCTCAGAATGGTTCTCCTTCTTCCTCTGATATGGTTCTAGTCAGCTTTAATGAGAAGGGGCAGTCTAGACTCTTGCTCAAGTGTTACTGCAAGCTTCATACTCTGCCCACTTTAATATTAACATGAACCATTGGGGTAAATAATTTGTTGGTACAGGTAATGTACCATCAGTAAGGTGATGATATTTCATTACATATCTCCATGCTGGACTGGCCAAGTTATGTTATCAAATTAATCTTCCAGTATTTGGAGGCAATGGGAGTCTGAATGAAGAGAACAGGCTTCAATTCAGTCCTGGCAAGACTGAGTGGCTATGGTTTGGGGGGGGGGGGCTCAGATCATGGAACAAGATATTTTCCAATATTGGTTCCAGGAGAAAGAGTTTCAGTCTCCTTCTTCCAAGTTGTGAAAAATTTGAAGGTCACCTTTGACTTATGGACCCTACTCAAGAAAGAGGCAGAAACTTTGGGCAGGAAAGCTTTGAACAACTAGTGTATTGTTGTATTAGCCACTTGTACCTTCCTGAACAAGGAAGATTCTGTATGGTTACTCATACCTTCTGGCTACCTCTGATTGGATTACAACAACACAGTTTATATGGACTACCTAAAAGATCACCTGGAAGCTGCTATTAGCCTTGAATGCCGTATCTATGTAAGACCATCAGTTCTCAAGTAGCACTTTTTCTCAATGGGCTTGTGGCTGCAATTTGGACTGCTGATTATTCCATATACGGTATTTGTGGAGTATAAGACGCACCTTTTTCCTCCCTAAAAGTGGCTGAAAATTTGGGTATACTTCGAATATAGCTTTTTTTTCCAGCCCTAACTAGGTGCTAACAGATCTTCCCAGCTCTTACCTTGCAGGCTTTTTCATTGTTACTCTCTCCAAAGAATGTTTTTCCAGCCCTAAGTCTTTGCAGAATTTTTTTTCATTGCTCTACTTGCTCCGAATAAGTTTTTTTCTAGCCCTAACCAGGTGCTAATGATCTTCCCAGCTCTTACCGGCTTGCAGGCTCTTTCATTGTTACTCTCTCAGAAGACTGTTTTTCCAGCCCTAAGTCTTTGCAGGATTTTTTTCATTGCTCTACTTGCTCTGAATAAGTTATTTTCTAGCCCTAACCAGGTGCTAACGATCTTCCAAGCTCTTACTGGCTTGCATGCTGTTTCATTGTTACTCTCTCAGAAGACGGTTTTTTTAAGTCCTAACCAGGAGATAAAATAATGTGCTGAAGCTGCTCTGAATAGGTTTTTTTCTAGCCCTAACCAGGTGCTAACGATCTTCCCAGCTCTTACCTTGCAGGCTCTTTCATTGTTACTCTCTCCAGAGAATGTTTTTCCAGCCCTAAGTCTTTGCAGGGTTTTTTTCATTGCTCTACTTGCTCTGAATAAGTTATTTTCTAGCCCTAACCAGGTGCTAACGATCTTCCAAGCTCTTACTGGCTTGCATGCTGTTTCATTGTTACTCTCTCAGAAGAAGGTTTTTTTAAGTCCTAACCAGGGGATAAAATAATGTGCTGAAGCTGACCAGCCTAAGGACGCTAGCCAGATGATAGGCAGATTGTTTTCCCTTATTTTCCTCCCCAAAAACTAAGGTGCATCTTATACTCCAGTGCGTCTTATACTCCAAAAAATATGGTAGCTCCAGACTAGAAACCAGGAGACTGTGAGTTCTAGTTCTCCAATCTTGGCATAAAAACTGGCTGAATGACTTTCGGCCAGTCACCAGGAAACTATGAGTTTTAATCCCCTCCTTGGCATAAAGACATGGGCCAATCACCAGGAGATTGCGAGTCCCAGTCCTCACCTTGGCATGGAAACAGTTGGGAGACATTGTCCCAATCCATTTATTCCAGCCCAACCCACAGGAAAAATAGGAGTAGGAACATATAAGGGATATTCACAGCTTTGGCTTTTACAGTATATATAAAAACAATAAAGGCGGGATAAAAAGGAGGGATAAAAAAATCTAAATTAAAATCTAAAACGAGGAGGGTGGCAAACTTCATATTCATGCTAGGACCTTGAAGTCTTACAAGTCAGGCCAAAGTTTGAATCTCCCTTTCACTCTGAAATAGAGCCAAGGCAATAGAAACAGCTCCAATTGTGTGGATAAATTTGAATTTAATCTAAAACATGGGTGTCAAACTCAAGGCCTTGGGGCCAAATCCGGCCCATGGGGTTCTTAGATCTGACCCTGGAAACAGCGAAGAACCAGCACACGGTGCCTCTGCCAGCAAAAACGGACCTCCCTCCTGAACTCCATTTTCACTGGCAGGAGGCCGTCACAGCTGGAAATGGAGCTCGGGAGCCTGTTTTCAGGCAGAGCGCTCGGGTCACCACAGTGACTCCCAACACAAGTGACATTGAGCTGGCCAGGCCCACCCTGGCCCCCTGAGGTCAAACACAACCCTGATGTGGCCCTAAATGAAATTGAGTTTGAAACCCCTGATCTAAAAGTAACTCCTTCCTAATAATCAGACTGTGGTTTTGTCTTCTAGGCTAAACCAATTCTGTTTTTCTGAGAATGCTTCATTTTCATTTTGGCCTCTCTCTCTCTCTCTCTCTCTCTCTCTCTCTCTCTCTCTCTCTCTCTCTCTCTCTCTCTCTCCCTCCCTCCCTCCCTCCCTCCCTCCCTCTCCCCCTCCCTCCCTCCCTCCCCCTCCCCCTCCCTCTCCCCCTCCCTCCCTCCCTCTCCCTCTCCCCCTCCCTCCCTCCCCCTCCCCCTCCCTTTCCCCCTCCCTCCCTCCCTCCCCCCTCTCTCTCCCCCCTCTAAATCCCATCACCATAAAGCTTAGTTGGCCACATTCTGTCCTTTCTGCAGCTCTAATTTGTCTGCATATTCTCTGTTTGTGAAGTTTTAATTAAGTCTTTTCATCTTGCTGCTAAGCCTGTTTCACTAACCCATGTATCATAAGCAATTCTAAATAGTTCTAACACACAGCCTTCCCTGATATACCTAAGTGGCTTTCTTAGCTTTTTTATATGCTGCCAGTGAGCTACATATTGATACAAGTGTTTTTCTTGAAAGAAGTGGAATGGAGCTTTTTGGCATTGAGGTTCTGAACCTCAAAGGATGCAGTTTTCCAACAACTAAGCCCAATTACAACAGGAGTTCCTCAGATCTTCCCAGTGCATGGGGGTCACTGCCAGGGGTGGGCTTCTGGGGGTTTGCAGGGGTTCGGGAGAACCTCTAGCTAAGATTCTGTGCAGTTCTGAGAACCCCAAATCCCAATCCTGGCTGGCCCTGCCCACCCCTCCCCTCCCAGGAGTCCCCACGCAGCCCATTTTGGATGCAGGTAAGTGCAGGGCACCTGCGGAGGTTCGGGGAGGCTGGAAATGGGCCCAGAAGGCCGCCAAAGCCTGGGGAGGGCACAAACATCCCCTCCCAGAGGCTCGAGGAAAACCTCCGGAGCCTGGGGAGGGCAAAAATACCCCCTCCCCATGGTGCAGGAGGCTGACTAGGTCACACCTACCATGGCCATGCCAACCCAGGAACTGGGCAGAGAACCCCTTGCTAAATTTTTGAAGCCCATCCCTGGTCACTGCAGAAGTGCAGAGGCCAGATTGACCAACTCAACTGCATGAATTTATTCACGATTTTACTTATATTTCAATGAATGCTCTGCAAAACCCAGCAAAAAAGATCAGCCATTCCAATGTAAGGAACATATCTTTAAAAAAAAACCCTAAGAAACAATAAAGGTGAATAACTGAATAATTAAAACCAAGCCTGGTCTCTCCTGAAGTGCACCACAAAAATCTGGAATAAATTCATGTAGTGCCATTGAACATACTGTAGCTAAGGCTGAAAGTGTCTCTAATGTATAATAATATATTATTGCCAGAAACAAAGTATACTGCTGCATTTGTTTACTTCTAAGATTTATATCCTACTTTTTGTTCAAAAACTCAACGTGATAAAGCACTCTTCCCATTTCCATCCACCACTAGAGCATGTCAAGTTTTTCAACTTTCAATTTCCAAACATTAGGGGTGCTCAAAAGTTGTGACATGTGTTGGGGATTGTAAATATATTTTGGTTACTTTAATATAATTTAGATGTGCTTGGTAAGTAACTACATAAATATCATAACTTTTTAACATTTTGTTTGTTTTATTTGACTACTACACAATCCTGGGAGGAATGTTGTGTTGGGAGATAGCAGCCACTTAAGCCACACCATGAAGTTCATGGAGATTGTCCCATTGCTAGTCCAACACCTTAATCTTTAGCCTAATGGTTCTTAAAACTTTTTGAAATGTCTGCAAGAAAACAGCCAACCTCAGAGAGCACCAAGGACAGCTCATTTCAACACCGAGCTACAAATATTCTTCTCTGTCAGCTTTTGATACAGTCAGCTATTATATCCTATTGGAACATCTCATATATTGTATACATATTGAATTCTTGAGCATCCAGGAGCCCTGGTGGTGCAGTGGTTAGAATCCAGTATTGCAGGCAAACTCTGACCATAGCCTGGAGTTTGATGCTGATGGGGCTCAAGGTTGATTCAGCCTTCCATCTTTCCAAGGTCAGTAAAATGAGGACCCAGATTGTAAAGTTATTTATTTATTTATTTATTTATTTATTTATTTATTTATTTATTTATTTATTTATTTATTTATTTATTTATTTATTTATTTATTTATTTATTTATTTATTTATTTATTTATTTATTTATTTATTTATTTATTTATTTATTTTGCAATTCTTATATGCCGCCCTACTCCCAGAGGGACTCAGGGCGGTGTACAGCAAATACAAGAACAGCAATAGTATAATTAAAAATACGGTAATAAAAAACAATTTTTTAAAATAGGAAGAGACCAACCAATATGGAGTGGTATGTAAGTCTAAGTTCTATTGCTCTTGCTATTGATCAATGACCCCTTTTCTAAATCTCAAAATTCATTACACCCACAAATATATATCAGACTGTTGTTTTACACTTGTGTCTTGGAAACAGGAATCCCAAACTGGATCCTTGATTCACAAATAAGTAATTACAGATTGCTCCATTATCCCCAGGATATGCCTCAATTACTCCTTTTGGGATAATTAACCAAAGCTTAAGAAATACGGATCTGGACCATGTGGGCTGTCTATACTGAAAGTCTGCTGTTTCCTCTGTGATGCTTTCAAATATAACCATTCTCCCTTCCCAGCATGTCATGAATTTCTGTGATCAGTGCTATTGGTTATTGTTGATGGGAAGGGAGGCAAAGAGAATTTCAGAATGATGACCCAATGAAACAGGATGAGTATAATGATATGTGGGAATGATCAATTGGGCATAGAAAAACTGCCTAGAGACTGGTCAGATAAGAGACAGCATAGTCCACAGCCCCACAAGGAACAAGGCAAGAGCTCAGAAGAGACTTTACTTCATTTCTCAATGGTCAAAGAGAACTGTACTTCCAGACTTGCAAGATCCTGTTAACGTAGCCTTACAATAAAGTAGAATTAGCTTATTTGGTTGGGTTTCCTGTTTGGTCTACTTGGGAAGGCTGATAATAAATCAGTTTAGGAGTTTACAGTATGAGAAGACCGCATCACAGGAATGTTTTAAATGCCCTGGAGAAGAGCATCTTAGGATTTGTCCCTGTATTTATACTCAACTTTGCATAAATCATCATATACATATAATCAATATTTCACATATCGTTTTTAAAGCTATCTTATTCATTTCAGAGATGGAGTAAGATTTTCCAAATTGTTGGAAGCACTTCTCTCTGATTAGCTTCCTCCCCTTGATCTTAGCTCTCCAGCCCATGAAATGTCTTGAACTGGCAGGAATCAGAATAAATGGTATATTTTATTTGGTCAGAGTGAGTTGGACAAGGTCAAGCCCCTTTGCTGATTCTGTGTTATTCTTCCCAACTTCGGCAGCATATGTTTAAAATATTTATATCTCACCTTTGACTAGGTAGTGGAGGATCAGATGGAACATTAGAGAGTTTTTCACTTGTTTGGGCTCAAACCATATAACTTCTCGTTGCACTAAATTGAGAGGCTTTGCCACTGAATATCCATTGAATCAATCAAGAGGTGTCATGCCACAGAGTGGGATACATTTGTTTTGATGTATGGGGCCAAACAAGTTCCTGGGAACACCCAAAGGAACCAATCACTGGGAGTTGGTTGTAAATCACACTGTGATTTGGCCCTTGGACTATGGTAGTAAAGCCAGGTATCTGCTGTAAAATACATGCCAGACACTGCTATAAATTTAGACAAAACCGGTATGAATTTTCTTTTAATCAGCATGTGCCACCTACATTGATGCAGGCCAGAAGTCCTTGCAAGTTAGATGGATAACTCTGTAGCATGAGAAAAACTGCCAGGGACGATAAATGGCATGCATGTATTAATGCATTTGTCTGAGAATGCAATTTAAATGTTAATTGATGCTAATTTGGCTCAGCCCTGGTGCAAAAGGAACAGAGCATTCCTGCAGACACTGGAAGATCTGGTGATTGGAAATTATGTGCAGCCTAATGAACCTAAGTCTTGTGAGCAGTTTGGTTTATAATACCATTTTTGTTGGCCTTCTTTGATAATTGCACTTCCTTGTTAATTAGGAGTAGGTATAACCAGGGGGGAAAAGTGGTAAACAGACATTCCCAAGAGTAAAATGAATGCTAGGTTAAATGCTACTTTCTTAAACATTAAAGGTCCAGAATCAGTCAATTTAAGGCTACGAAAACTGGCCGGCAGACACCACAAATCAATAGGTTAGGCAATGCTGAGGACCTAAACTCTAAAAAAGTTCACCCAAGTTTGAAAAGGCTGGATAATGTCAAGAAAATATCATTAATTGGTGAGATACAAAAAAATATTGGCTATTGGGTATAAAAAGAAGCTCAACACCTGTAATAGGCTTAGAACAGCTATGTCAAGAAACCCTGTACTAATTTAGAAGCAAGATGACAGAGATGATCAGAAGTTGAAGTGATAAGACCATGGAGAGCTCCACATGAGCACACATGTTGTTTTAAGCAACTGCTGAGCTCAGCCTCACAAGACAAGTTTATCCCAACGCAGATCTGGATGATAGCCCAGTTTTCACTGCTCAGTTATTGGTAGAAGAGATGTAATGAAGCATAACCATGCTTGGATCATTTTGCTTCCCCGGTACACCTATTCCACTTAGAAATTTATCCACAGAAGTTTCAGGTAGTTTGAAAAAGGGCCATGCATTAACAAGTGGTATGGTTGTGTTAAGCTTGAAAAAGGAGTTTGGTTCAACTGAGTCTTCAAAGAAGTACCTCATAAGATCTGCACTGAGATAATCCCATTGAGCTGGATGTTTTGGTGGCTTTCAACAGTCTGCTGCATAGGCACTTGAGAAAGACATTTTCATCGAAGTGGAAGGCCCACCTCGACTTTTGATTGGAGATGTTGGTAGCAGAATAACTCACTTTTCCACTGGGGCACTTCCTTAAACCAGATTGTCCCATAACTCTGCCTCAATAATAGGAGAAAATGGGATATTGTAGAGGAAAGCAGGAAGAAAGCAGACCAACTATAGGCTCATATAGGGAATTAAGAATGGAAATAATTTTGTTATGCAACCTCACTGCTTCACAAAACAGTAGACTAAGCTCAGAAATCTAGGGGACATGTAATTAAGACTAAGATCACAAGTAAACTGTTTGACTTTATTATGGCAGCCTTTTTCAACCTGGGTGTCACCTCGATGAGTGGATTTCAAATTCTTCAAAGACCTCAAGAATTCTTCAGCCAAGATAGCCTTCTGGAGGACAATATGGTAGGGGATTTTTTGTGATCTAGGACTAGTGAAATTGCTTGATTTTCTTGAAGCAACTGCAGCCTTCTCCCCCCTTCTTAGTATCACATCTAGAATAAACTATTATAAATAAAAAAGGCTGTGAATTAATTTTAAAAAGGTGAAAGAAGTGGGTTTCTCACTTGGAATAGAAAAGCTATTAGAGTTGTAGCGAAGTTTGAACTCCTAGCAATGAGAGCTTAGATTTTTCTGTACTATTTTAGTCAATCATTGATATGTAGTTCTGATTTCCATGGATATGAAGATACTTCAAGGAGAGCATGCTAACCATGAATACTGAAGTTCACAGCGTTGGGATTATGAAGTTCAGTTTATTTGTGGCCAGAAATAATTTGACAGAGAACAAACACATAGAAGAGTCACAATCTGTTCCTAGATAAAGAGGGCTATATATTGATCTGATAATCTCCTCACTGTGCGAACGTTGGCCAGCAACACTTCAATAACATTTTTGTACTGCCTTTGCCCTATAATGCTGCTATTTGACTGAAGAGGTCCGAGGGCAACATTAGCTCACGATGTGGGGGAATATCATCTCTGTATTCTGTGAAACAGCAGGGTCCAATTCATCTGGGCCCGAAGCCAATGTGTTGCTCCTAGTTACCACTGTAGGGATGCTGATGAAACATTAAAGAGCAAGGAAAGAAAAGACTGGGTATCCTGAGATCTCTGGGAAATGAAGAAAAGATTTAAACCACATTGATTATCCCAGTTGGGGCAGTAGAAGGGATGTGAAGAAACAGTGACTTCTTGTTTTGTTTAAACCTGATGGTTAGAGTGTCTCTAGTTATGGCATGGCTCTAGTTATCATCTGATGCAAAACCATTCAGGGAATTGACTCACATTTGTATCTACACTCTCTGTGTCAGAGTAAAAGTAAATCCCAAAAGGTTAACCATTATCGACATAAAGCCACCCACCTCTGACACTCCTAGCCATTTATCACTAAAACAGTGTATTTAATGTTGAAATTAATACTATATGGAAAAGTGCTATTCAGTGCCCTAAATATTTTTCTTCTCCAAGCCAAGCTTTCTCCTCTTCCTTTTTTCTTCCCATCAGGGATTTTTCTGCTTGCTCGCTCATTTTGTGTAAAACCCCATTTCATGTGTTTGTAATCATCTGTAATTCTAGAAAACAGCCATAGTAGCACTTATATGACAAGAGTGCGGGGTGACATTCCAAGGGTTGGAAGCCACAATTTAGCCTCCAGGCATTTTAGAGTCACAGAAGGACATCTTGGAGGATGGGTGAGATCTGGAAGAGAAGCAGGATTGAATATTTGGGGCCCATTTTTCCCCCAGTGTGAAGACAGGAGAGGTACCGTATTTTTCAGAGTATAAGATGCACCTTTCCCCTCCTCTAAAAGAGGCTGAAAATTTGGGTGCATCTTATACTCCGAATGTAGCTTTTTCGAAGCTTTTTCCCCCCAGCCCTAACGAGGTGCTAACGATCTTCCCAGGTTGCAGGATTTTTTCATTGCTGCTCCGAAGAAGGTTTTTTTCCAGCCCTAAGTCTTTGCAGGTTTATTTTCATTGCTATTCCCTCCAAAAAAAGTTTTTTTCAGCCCTAACCAGGGGATAAAATAATGTGCTGAAGCTGACCAGACTAAGGATGCTAGCCAGATAAATACCTGGTAGGCAGATTGTTTTCCCCTATTTTCCTCCCCAAAATCTAAAGTGTGTCTTATACTCGGAAAAATATGGTATGTGTTTGTAAGGACTCCTGCTTACATTCCAATTTCACATTCCTATTTCCATTCTTATTTTAGAACAACAGTATTTCTTTTAAAAAGCGTACTCAATTTGCTTAAATCCTAATTTGATCCACTGAAATATGTGGACCAGGTTGCTTCCAGAAGTTATGGATGCTCCATCACTGGAGGTTTTTTAAAAGAGGTTGGACAACCAATTGTCTGAAATAGTATACAGTTTCTGGCTTGAGTAGGGGGTTGGACTAGAAGACCTCAAAGGTCCCTTCCAACTCAGTCAATCTGTGGTTAACCTTCAGCTTCTCTGAACTTTGCCTCATTCTGCAACAATCCATCATTTTAGCCCCACCAACTATTTGTCTTTGATAGATCAGTTCCTGATCTATCATGATAGATATTTTTTCATTCATGTCAGAAGCATCACAATTAAAATAAGGCATATCATAGGACATAAAATTTAAAATGCAAGATTAAAATATGTTCAAATTAAACAGATTTTGCCCAGAAACTAGCAACATTAATTGCATCCTGTCATGCTGCCATGAGGTCCTGAAGTGTACACTGAGTGTACAAGAGCCGAGGTGATGCAGTGGTTAGAGGCAGGTACTGCAGGCCACTTTAGCTGACACTGATCCGTAGGTCAGCGGTTCAAATCTCACTGGCTCAAGGTTGACTCAGCCTTCCATCCTTCTGAGGTAGGTAAAATGAGGACCCAGATTGTTGGGGACAATATAAATATACATTGCTTACTGGTGTAAACCGTTTAGAGAGTGCTTGCACTGTGAGGCGGTATATAAATCTCACAAAATAAATAAATAAATAAATAAATCAGGGCACACTGGGCAGGTATACATATGTGGTGTTGTCTGCCTGTCACCACAATTGCAAAGAGCAGAAGCCACTGGATAGCCCCATTTGTTCAGAGTGTCTCTGGATCTTGTTGTACCCGTGAGCAGTCTATCAACAGTTTCCATACTTCTCAGCTTTCATCAGACCCAGGTGCCAGCTCCTCCATTGGCGCCATCTAGTGTTGGTTCCTTGTAGCTTTCCATAGATCATGGAATGGGGGACATGAAAGGAGCCACCCTGTGTGCTGTTAACAAATTTGAGTGTCCTCTGGACAACAGTTTATAGCAATAGCGCTAACAGTAGACTTATATACTGCTTTACAGTGCTTTATAGCCCTCTCTAAGCGGTTTACAGAGTCAGCATATTGCCCCCAACAATTTGGGTCCTCATTTTACCCAAATTGGAAGGATGGAAGGCTGAGTCAACCTTGAGCTGGTGAGACTTGAACTGCCAAATTGCAGGCAACAGGCAGACAGCAGTCAGCAGAAGTAGCTTGCAGTACTGCACTCTAAACACTACGCCACTGTGGCTTATAGCTACAGTTATTAATTGACTAATTCTTTCCATCCAAAAGCAAGTGGTCCTTTCCACCAGTGACACTATGGGGATATGATGGAGCAATAAAACAGAAAGCACTCACAACTTACTTTGCCGCCACCAATAATTAACAAGGTGCAAGGACCCAGCCATCTACCTATGAGAATTTCTACCTATGAGAATTTCACCAACATCTACTATGTTAAAAGAAAATATAGCTGATTAAAATCACTTTGTAGCAACTTGGAACCTTCTATGAAAAGCAGCCACAGCTTCCTGCATCTTACTTAGATGCTGATACTCAGGAACCCTTCTATTAGTCTCCTAATGACTTAATTATGTAAGACAAATTGCGTGCTCACTGTGTGAGCTCTGTATATCACTGTGGGTCTGTGAATTACCCCAGCCAGATTTGCATTATCGGTTCAAATTGAAATGTTGAACCATTTTGAATCAAATGACATGAAATGGTGAAAAGCTTTGATTCAAAGCATCAGTTTGAATCATCAAATTAAAATCAATTCAATTAAAGTATTTTGATTCAGAGGAAGGCACCTTTTATGCATATGCAATACAATTGGATGGATGAATTGCATCAATGTAGATGAACAGTTCTAATCATCCTGACTATTCAGTTAAAAAAATCAGTACAATTCTGAGATTCAACTGAATTGCTTTTCAATTAAATCAGCCAATTCATTCTTTGCATTATTTTAGACATGATATTTCCTTGCTCTGCTCCAGCATTAGGCTGAATGTTGTTAACTTCAGCAGTTCTTCTATACTCTTTCCCACTCTGGGTTCTAATTAATAACTTCTATCGAAAACAACCTCAGATCTGTGAACCAATATTTTAGAAAGACTACAGCTCTGTTGAGAGTATCCTCATACCCAAGAGTACAATTTCTAGACAGCTCTCCCAACCAAAATGAAAATAAAGCAATAAATGTAAAAAAATAAACTATTATCTAAACTGGTTTGGTTTTGAAGATGATTATCACTCCCTTGACTGGAGAATTTTTTTATGTTCAGTCCTTCATGTATTGTAAACTATGTTTTCTTGTTTTGTGTTGTTGTGGAGTAAATGGGTAGGAACAGATTAAAATCTAGCAGCACAAATCTATTTTAATGGATGAGGAAAATACAGGCAGTCCTCATTAGTGACTACAATTGGGTCTGGCAACCACTAAAACAGTCACTAAGTGAAATCACAGCTGTGCTTATGATCTTACTTCAGCTTTTATTTGCTTTACAGGCCTGTGAGGATTGTAAATGCAAGGATTGTTTATAAAGTTACTTTTTCATCACTATTATAACTGTACACGGTTGATAAACAAGGGTGTTTCCAAATGAAAACGACCTGTTTGCTGCAAGTTAAAATGTACTAAGGGTTATTGATGGTCACACAGTCCAAGAGGCCAGCTGCTTTCTCCATCCTCATCAAGCAAAAGCATCTCATCCAACCTGGATGTGAGCTAAGGATATAGCTATTTCTATTAAAAGAATGAAAGTGGTCCAGATATTCTTCTTATCTGAGAGGAATTAATCAGGGTCTTGCAAGCTGCTAGCCTGCTTTTTTTCTTTGAAGGTCTCAGAAGTAGGAGGAATACAAGGTTTTTTTTTCCTCAGATGGGACTGAGATGGAACTGGAGATAATATTCCAGTTTGAAAACCTGGAAAATGTGTTCCTCTTTCTATTGACAGAAATGATGAATTGGTAGGCTAATTTCATAAAGGAAATTTATTGTTGAAATTGCATACATTTTTCACATTTAATGGCCAGTTTCTTAAGGGCTTTGCAAAATACAGACACCAGGCTCACTAGCCAAAGAAACATATGTCAGGACGTTTCTAAACTTTGCCTAATTTAAGATGTCATATTTAACAGGTTAACAGAGTTGGAAGAGACCTTGCAGGTCATCTAGTCCAACCTCCTGCACAAATAGGAGACCCTATATCTGCCTCTACCTAGGATCGAACTCACAACCTCCTGATTGTGAGGCAAGAGCTCTATCTCTAGGCCACAGCAGCTGGGCTAATATGTTAGGACAATGTTTCTAAACTTTGGCCAATTCAACTACTAGAATTCCCAAGACTACGTGCTGGGTCAGAAATTCTGGAAATTTAAGTCCACTCATGTTAGAGTTGCCAAGGTTGAAAAAAATTGTGTTTGGAAAACTGAATAAAAACATGGGGCAAAAGTGTCCATCAAATGACCTTCAATATGAAGCTGTTCTTTCTGAACTTTTCCAGATCGCATCATGCAAGGATATAGAGTTTGCATTTATGTGTGACGGGTTGGGAGGCTGAAATCTAGATGCAATTAAGTCTCAAGATTTGTCCTCCCCAAATCCCTCAGAGATGATTGTCTTAAAGTAACTGTTTCCACCATATTTCTTTAATCCAGGGAATAATGCACAATAAGATAATAAAATAACGACACTCAGCTTCTGTAATCAAATGGATGGATTAAAAATGGAAAAAGAGGGGAAGAGATTCTGCCTAGGAAACAATCACACAAGAGAGAAGGAGCCCCCAGTGGCTTATTGGTCAGAGAAAGAAACTTAAAAAGTTTCCACCCTAATAGATCAAGTGTTAGGGTTCCAAATAACTTCCAAAATTAAATCGGAGTCCAAGGTAAAATATTCCTCAAAGTTCCAATTTATTAATAGAGCCATGTTGGCACATCTGGGTGAAACCTGAATCTGAAATCTCCCGGGTTTCACCACCCAATTGAAAGTTAAAGTCCTTGCACCCACACCCACAAATCCATCACATTGTCCCATCTTCTATTGCCATGCTGGCAAAATCCACCCATTTCCTTCAGTGCAGGTGCAGAGGTGCAGAGACAAAGGATGACCTTGGCTTTCTAGAAAGAATTTCTTATGGCTACATACTAACAACCTCATACAATCCCCCCTCCCATTTCCCCACAATAGAAAATACATAGTAGAATAGCATAAAGTGTGGCAGGCCTAAGATCCCAAATAAAATGGCTTCGCCTGACATCAAGCTGTTGAAAATGGAGGTGGAAGGTTTGTATTCAGAATTTACATCTGTTAATGTATCTTTTAATAAACTAGAATTAGTTTGACTTGTTGTGCTTCCTGTCTGGTTTATGTGGGAGAGCTGTCATCAATCTTGCAAGTCTCCTACTCTCTTCCAAAGTGAAGAACTTCAAGAATGGCCTCTAATCCTTGAGGAACCCTGTTAACTACTGAACAGCCATGTTGTTACACCACCAACAGCAAGTAGATGTACAGATGATCAACGTACAGAATGATGATGTTATCCATTCACTTGTGTCTGACTCTTGGTGATTCTATGGGCCAGGTCTCCCTACATCTTATGATCTTGCATTATTTCCTTGAATTTTTCTATGCTCTATCTGGTGTCAGCATTGATAGTATCTAGCTACTTTTGTTCTTTTGCAGCTTGGTTTCCTTTTACAGCTAACTCTTCCAAACACAATTGCCTTCTTCAGTGTACAGAATGCCATGATACAACCAATGCAGCAACTGGGGCAGAATTTACCTCAACTTTCATCACAACGGATAATAGGTCAACCAATGCTTCTCTTTTCCCATGGAAATTTGCCTGAGAAATTCCAGAACCAACTGAAATTGTTCAATTCTGTATTTTTGTTGTTCAGTGTACGATGTTTATGGCAGGCAAACTGGTGGGGTTTCTCACTGATTCACAGCAAAGTGACTTTTGTGTTGAGCTTGCTGAAGCAAAGTGAGCAATACTGTTCATTGAGGAAAACAATCCAGCGATGGACAACTATCAAGACTTCATGCATAAACTCAAAGGACAATTTGGGGGTCTCATATAGAATATCACAGCTAGTTGAGAGATTTGGAAGTTCAAGCGGGGACAGAGGAGAATAAAGGCATGTATTTCAGATTTTAATTTACTTGCTGCCCATGTAGGATGGAAAAACTTAGTCCTGATTAATTCCTTTAGAGAAAAGCTGACTGATGACCTGAGAAGAGGTAATGAGGCAAGGCACCACAAATACCATGGTGCAATTTTAGATGCCCAACTGTCAGGCGAAAGGAACCAGAATCACCCATGAAGAGTCCCAATGGTAGTTTATTGCTCCTCAACTATGTTACAAGAATCTTGACCAACTGACTGTGTTCCCTTGGGAATGGCAAGATAAGGCTTCAAGGATTTTTTTAGATTTATTATTAGAGTTGGAAGGGACCTTGTAGGTCATCTAGTCCAACCCCCTGCTCAAGCAGGAGTTCCTACACCATTTGAGACAGATGGCAGTCCAATCTCTCCTTGAAGGTCGCAAGTGTTGGGGCTCTCAAAACCGGATTCCGGGGGATGTCCAATCTGTGCCACTTAATATGACTCTAAACTCTAGACTCTTTACCCTTCCCTCCAGTCCACCTGGAGATTCCACCACACCATGGAGGAACGAGGTGGAATGGGAAGGAGAAAAGAACACACAGCCTGCATTTCTCCATACTACTCCTTCCAATGACATTGTTGTAGCCTGTCAGCAGCCGAATCAGATGATGAGGCAGCGTGGGAGTCAGGGCCAGCATCAAGGCAACCTGAGAGCTCCGAGGGGGAAGAGGGAATGGAGCTGTCAGAGATAGAGACAGAGGCATAGCCTGTGTCATCCATCAGCCCTCAGATGGAGAGTCAACAGCCCCCAGGTTTGTGGTGGCTGATAAGGGGTGGCTGAGGAGGAAGAGGAGGAACAGCTGGGTCCAGTGCCTGACGCATGGATGTGCAGAAGGCAGAGGAGAGCAGAGCAGAGGAAATCTATGGGCTGATCCTTGGGATGGAAGAGCCACCATTGCTAGTTGAAGCCCCATCCTACCTCTGGGGATAAAAGGCAGCGGGCGGAGATGAATAGATGTGGCAGACAACTAATCATCTCCCTGCCAGACAGACTTGTTAGCCTTCTGTGTGTGAGAGAGAGACTTTTGCCAGGGCCGCTGGCACTCCTAATAAAGGAATCACTGATTTAACTACAGAGGGTTTGTCATATTTTGGAGCTGGGTCAGAACAGACCTCTTCGGAATCCAGTACAGGAGACCCCATGAAAATTGGACTAAGCATGAGAGCCCTGTTTATCTGAGAAGGCTGAAAGCTTCACTAGCAATTGTCACATTTCAGAGATGGGAGTTGTTAATATGCTACAAAGAATGATCCAACAAAAACATTTTCCTTCCACCTGAATGCTTTGCCTAATAGCAGGAATTAAGAACCCTATGTGTCCCTCGTTTAGTTCTCACTATTTAAAAAAAAACCCTCTCCCTTTGACCTCCAATCATTCTTTTATTCATTCCTGGAAGAAAATAGGCCTATTGAAACATGCTGGATTGTTCTGTTAATTACGTTATCTGTATAATATAACAGAGGAAATCTGTGAAAGGATGACAGGTGGATAAATGTTCTCTCCAGATCTTAATACATAAATGTTTGTTAAGTGTTTATGGAAAAAGAGACCAAGACCTTTCTAAGATTATATTTTCATTTCAGTTTATTCTTTGATCTATTAATGACATTACAAGTAATTCCTTTCTTAAATGTTTCTTTTTGATTTTGTGCAATACCCTAAGTCAATTTGTGATTTGATATTGCTTGGTATGATTGCTTAAGACAAGGCATAAACTTTTGTTGGCAACATTAATTGGACTTAGTAATGCCTACCAAACAATTGCCTATTTAGTAAACTTAGTAATGCCTACTAAACAATTGCCTTACTAATGAATAATTGCCTTACTAATGCTGAACAATTGCCTTACTAATGCCTACTTAGTAGTTGAACTACTGAACAATTGCAACTTTTTATCATGATATAAGAGTTGTATAGGTTTCCATTGTTCTGTCCTAAATATTTTAACTTCTAGATTCTTCTCATAGACTTTCTTAAGGTGCAAATAACTTCCAATTTACCCATCCATTCCTGTCGGAGGGAGCAAAGTTAAGCAAGGTGCAGAAAAAGAGTAAGAATTAGTCAGACAAATAAATTAAGAAAGGAGATAACATAAGATAGAGTTTAAATCTACCATTCTTTATATAACAAAACAATTTATTATTGACCCTATGTCTTGTTTTATTACACATACCTGTTATATATCTCCTGCTTCAGCAGGCTGTTAGACTAGAACAGGGGTCAGCAAACTGCAGCTCTGGAGCCGCATGTGGCTCTTTCATCCCTCTGCTGCGGCTCCCTGTCGCTCAAAATATGCATCACAACTGCCAATGTGCGACACCAACTGCCATGCAATTTATTAAGCTTTTCAACCCACGGTATGCCAAACATGGATAAATCCAAGAAAATAAAAGTTTCAGAAGAAAACAGAATCTTAATTCAACTATATATGCTAGTTTTGTGGCCTCAGGAAGTAGTCAGGTACGGGAAGAATTTTGTGGCTCCCGGTGTTTTCTTTTCTGTGGGAAACGGGTCCAAATGGCTCTCTGAGTGTTTAAGGTTGCCGACCCCTGGGCTAGAGGATCTCCAAGGTCCCTTCCAGCTCTATTCTGATTGATTTACTGTATCCTATTTCCACCGCAACCAACTTACATTTGTGTTTCTTCTGACAAAGCACAGTTAGCAATAAATTCCCAGAGTGTGATTGGTTAGATTTTCTTAGTTTTGTAAGAATCCAGAAGATGTGATTTTGCTACCATATAGCTTAACCATCTTTAAAAAGTTCACACACTTGACAAGGAATGTGGTCAAGGACAATCAAGGATGGGACTGGAATCACATACAGGTAATCCTCAATTTACAACAACAATTAAGCCCAAGATTTCTGTTGCTAAGTGAAACATTTGTCAAGTGAATTTTGCCCCATTTTATGACATTCCTTGCCACAGTTGTTAAATGAATCATTGCAGTTCTTAAGTTAGTAACACAGTTGTTAAGTGAATCTGGCTTCCCCGTTGACTTTGGAGAGGTCACAAAGGTGATCACAGGAATCCAGGACACTGCAATGCCCTAAATATGAGTCAGTGGTCAAGCGTTGGAGTTTTGATCACATGACCAAGGGAATGCTGCAAAGGTTGTAAGTGTGAAAAACAGTCTTAAGTCACTTTTTTTCAGTGCTGCTGTAACTTTGAACAGTCACTAAATGAACTGCTGTAAGTCAATGACTACCTGTAGTTAGGAGTGCACATTTGATTTGTTTTTATTCCCCTATAGACGTCTCTGAGGGCAGTACATATGTAATGTACTGTAGCCTTATTCATCTTTTCATGTGTATACCGTATTTTTCAGACGCATAGGACACACCTTTTTCCTCCCTAAAAGTGGCTGAAAATTTGGGTGTGTCTTATACTTCGAATGTAGCTTTTTTCCCAGTCCTAACTAGGTGCTAACAGATCTTCCCAGCTCTTACCTTGCAGGCTCTTTCATTGTTACTCTCTCCAAAGAATGTTTTTCCAGCCCTAAGTCTTTGCAGGGTTTTTTTTCATTGCTCTACTTGCTCCGAATAAGTTTTTTTCTAGCCCTAACCAGGTGCTAATGATCTTCCCAGCTCTTACTGGCTTGCAGGTTCTTTCATTGTTATTCTCTCAGAAGAAGGTTTTTTTAAGTCCTAACCAGGGGATAAAATAAAGTGCTGAAGCTGCTCCGAATAAGTTTTTTTTTAGCCCTAACCAGGTGCTAACGATCTTCCCAGCTATTACTGGCTTGCAGGCTCTTTCATTGTTACTCTCTCAGAAGACTGTTTTTCCAGCCCTAAGTCTTTGCAGGGTTTTTTTCATTGCTCTACTTGCTCCAAAGAAGTTTTTTCTAGCCCTAACCAGGTGCTAACGATCTTCCCAGCTCTTACTGGCTTGCATGCTCTTTCATTGTTATTCTCTCAGAAGAAGGTTTTTTAAAGTCCTAACCAGGGGATAAAATAATGTGCTGAAGCTGACCAGACTAAGGATGTTAGCCAGATGAATACCTGGTAGGCAGATTGTTTTCCCCTATTTTCCTCCCCAAAAACTAAGGTGTGTCTTATACTCCGGTGCGTCTTATACTCCGAAAAATATGATAGGTAGATTTCAATTTATGACCAGAATTGGGACCAGAATTTCAATTCCTAAGCAAGGCAGCTGTTAAGTAAGTTGCACCCAATTTTGATCTTTTTTTGCCATGGTTGTAAAATGAATCTGGCATCTTTTTTGCCAACTGGCTGTAAATGAATCATGTATCATTAAGTGAATCCAGCTTTCCCCACTAACTTTACTTGTTGAAGGCTGGCTGGGAATGTTGCAAATGGTGATCACATAACCCTGGGATGCTGCAGCCATCATTAAATATATGCTGGTTGCCAAGTCCCCAAATTTTGATCCTGTGACCATGGAGATGCTGCAACAGTCGTAAGTGTAACTGCAATTACAATTGCAATTGTAAGTCTTTTTTTCCCAGCTCCCTTATAATTTGAATGTTTGCTAAACGAATGGCTGTAAGTTGAGGACTACCTGTAGTAGATATCTTAATTGCCTTAAAGAAAATGCAATTTAAATATATTGGTTTTCCTGTTTCCTTTCTCAGACCTCAGATCAATGCAGAAATGGAACAAAATGGAATTGCAGGAGATCACTACAGACTTATAATCAACCAAATTCTTCTATCTACTAAGTCATGCCAGCTGTCTAGAGAACATCTGTAGAAAACCTTGCCCTGTTTCCAGCAAAGAAAGTAATTTATACATACAAAGTCTGTTTCTTATCACTCAATAACTCCTGAAATACTGCATTCAGTTTTGGTCACCACATTACAAAAAAGTTGTTGAGACTTTGGAAAAAGTGCAAAGAAGATTAAGATGATTAAAGGCCTGGAGACTAAAATATATGAAGAACGATTGCAGGAACTGGGTCTGGCTAGTATAGTGAAAAGAAAGAGTAGGTGGGGCATGATAGCAGTATTCCAGTATTTGAGGGACTACAAAGAAGAGGGGGTCAACTTATTTTGCAAAGTGCCAGAAGGCAAAGCAAGAAATAATGGGTGGAAACTAATCAAGGTGAGAAGCAACATGGAATTGAGGAGAAACTTTCTAACAGTGAGAACAATTAATCAGTGGAACAGTTTGCCTTCAGAAGTTCTAGGTGCTTCATCACTGAACGTTTTTATGAAAAGACTGGACAGTCACTTGTCTGAAATGGTATAAGATCTCCTTCTTGAGCAGAGGGTTGGACTAGAAGACCTCCAAAGTCCCTTCCAGCTCCATTCTGATTGATTTAATAATAATAATAATAATAATAATAATAATAATAATAATAATAATAATAATAATAATAATAATAATAATAATAATAATAATAATAATAATAATAATAATAATAATAATAGGAATGTTAAGATAATAGCACTTTTCTTCTGTCCCTCCTCTAGATTCATGTTAGGTGAATTCACTGAATATACACCAGAATCTGATGACATTAAAGGATTGGATGGAGCCTCACATTTTGCTAATTTCACATAAATGCATTCTGTTGGGTGGCAGGCTGGTAGGAACAATCTTGGCGTGTATTAGCAATTGCTTCAGATGAGAGAAGAAATAGCTCCCTTTGGCTATTTCTGCTTTCATGATTTATAGCACCTTACTGTGTCATTCATCCCTTGCTGTGGCGATGTAACCGTGATGAAGGCAGGCTTTATATCGCCACAGCAATGGCTGGATGACGCTATTAAGTCACAATAAATCACTCGTGTAAAAATGGCCATTGATCGTGGCCAAGAGACTTGGCAGGAGACCACCAACTGTCTCATCAGCAGAAATGTAGCAGAATAACAAATCATTTCATCCTGAATAACTGCTTTAAACACAAACACGGAGAAAAACAAAGGATAACCCATGTTCACTTAGAGTTTACTTAGCGTAACAGAGTTAGAAGGGACCTTGGAGGTCTTCTAGTCCAACCCCCTGCTTAGGCAAGAAACACCACTTCAGACAAATGGTTATCCAACATCTTCTTAAAAACTTCCAGTGTTGGAGCATTCACAACTTCTGGAGGCAAGCTGTTCCACGGATTAATTGTCCTAACTGTCAGGAAATTTCTCCTTAGTTCTAAGTTGCTTCTCTCCTTGATTAGTTTCCACCCATTGCTTCTTGTTCTACCCTCAGGTGCTTTGGAGAATAGTTTGAGTCCGTCTTCTTTGTGGCAACCCCTGGGATGTTGGAACACTGCTATCATGTCTCCCCTAGTCCTTCTTTTCATTAAACTAAACATACCCAATTCCAGCAACTGTTCTTCATATGTTTTATCCTCCAGTCCCCTAATCATCTTTGCTGCTCTTCTCTGCACTTTTTCTAGAGTCTCAACATCGTTCAAATATCTTTAAATCTACATTTGCCTAAAATTGCAGTCCCAATTTTTTTGATAAAATTTATTTGAACTTAATTTACAGAAGCAATCAAAATTATCACCAGCACTATTTCTATATGAAGTTACTGGTATGTTGCATGTATAAGCAGTTCTCAACTTAAAGCCATTTGTTTAGTGAGAGTTCAAAGTTATAACAGCACAAAAAAAAAACCACCTTACTTACAACCAGTTCTCATACTGGCGACCATCATAGCATCCCCCTGGTCACCCAAATTTGGGTGCATGGCATCTAGCATGTATTTATGATGGTTGCAGCATACTAGGGACATGTAATCACAATTTGGGACCTTCCTAGCTGGCTTCTGAGACGCAATTATTTTTAAAAAATAAAAAGTTGGAAAAACTCATGATAGATTACAAAGTTCAGTGAAAAACAATGTAAACTTTTTCACCAGTGGAGACAGGGTAGAGGTTTGCTAGAGAAGCTTTGAACGGGATTCTTATGCACAGCAGATAGTTAAAACTATCATTCTAAAGGTCTTCTTTAAATTCTGAAATTCATTAACTTTCATAAACTTATCTACACACCTTTCCTTGCATTTATAATAGATGCATGGCATACATTTTGTTATTTTTTACTGCTGACAATTAAGGATACTAAAATATGCATTGTAGTTTGAGTCTGGTGATAGGACATTGGAAAGATATGAGGAAATCACTAGTTCTTAATGCTTTGGAATTGCATTTTACACTATGGTACCCACAGCAGGTGTATGAAGATGGATGTAGATTTTGACTTTGGGCATAGATGTTTCCAAAGTTATGGGAACTGCAGTTGTGATCAATCTTTCCAGCAAGGAGGTCTTGCTATGAAAAACACTATTTCATATTGGAGGACAATCTCCCCTCAACTAAGAAGGTAGACAATCAAAGGCCCAAGAAAGAGATGAATGGGATATAAGCTCAGAGGGTTTAACATTCATAGTTATGAAATGGGACTAAATTCTTCATATATGGATTGTTCTGCAAGGTCTCCTCATATGTAAATTGCCAATGATCCTCATTAATGAGAGAATTGGATATATGTTCATAACATGACTTGCCTGGACAAAATCTACATTTTCCCTCTTCCTCTGCACAAGGTTGTTTTTCCTCCTGATTTCACTACTTTTCAAGCATTCCATTTATTTTGAAGGCACAGTGACTATTTTGCAAAGGTACAAAACATCTCCTGGGTTCCTGTCATAAATACACAATATATCACAGACATTCCTTCCCTGCAAGGCCATTACAAATGACTTAAGGCTGATAAGACAACTGTTCTTGTCACGTTTAATGTGTTTGACCATGAAGGGTGCAGGTAAGAATGTAGTGTAAGATTCTTGCAGACAATATATGTCCTTCCCTTCCTGCTAGTGCGTAAAGCTATCAATATGAGTAAAGTTGGCTGTTCTATCAGTATTCCTGGTCTCATCCAAGAATCACTGGGTTTTCATAAAGGGTTTTGATTTGATTAATTTTACAATTTATTTATTTATATTTCATATTTCTTAACCACACATCTCCTTTAGACAGGGGCTCTTGAAATTACTATCCTTTAAAAACCAAAAACGTTACTCAGATGACCTACTTTGATTATCTCAGATACATGCATTTTTATTATCAATGTGCAACCATAGATCTTATGCCACAAATTACCTATCTTAGTTGCATTCCCCAGATCACTTCCTTCCTTCTGAAGTTACCTCTAAATAGGTAGACATTTCATTACCTGACTAAATAACATAATCAAGGGCATTGAGTGTGGGGTGTCTTCCTGTTTATATATAGCAGTTTGCCTATATCTTAATGTACTGTAGATGTGGCATTGGTGGAGCTGTAATTTTTTTCCCCTTGGTAGTTCTTAATTAGGGTATTGCTTTCTGCTGAATTGTTTGTCTGGTGTTAATCCATGTTTATCTGGGTGCTGAAGAGGATGTGCTCTTATCTTTTTGTTTCTTCTTATTCTCTATTTGGTTTCTTTTCTCTGTAATGGCTATATATTGAACATCATAACTGAAATGTCCTCAGACCTTGGATGGTTGCACATTCTTGTATATACAATTGATTTCACATTGCGTTTTTGTTTTATTTCTCTGCTTTTTTTCTGTTTTATCCAGAGCTTCCTCACAATTAGTGTCTGTTGGTAACAGGTTTCGCTAGCATCCAAGGCAACCAGCTTTCTAAGAAAAAAGACTGAGATCAAAACATTTTTTTCTATCTTCCTAAGGTCACAAAATCTATTCTTTCAAAGCCACATGTCCCTAAATATATATCTGATCCCTATATATTCAGAATGTGATCTTCTTTCACCTTTTGGAATCATTAGCCTAGCAAATCTCAGGCTGAAGCTTTCCTGGGTTTTAGATTAATACAATTCTCAGGTAACCCACAAAAGCATTATGATTTCTTTTTTATTCTATAGGCTGGGTAAAATATTGTCTAACTTCCGGAGAAGATTGTGATTTGAAGTAGCTTGCTTTCTTCTTTCGCTTAGAAAGAGACTGAGGCATCAACCTTCTTTTTTTCCTCCTCAGTACAGCTTGATTCTTCAAGTTTTCCAAATCTTCAAAGAATGTATGAGATTAAAAAAAGCAAGGCAAAATTGTGCAGGTGAGTTTTTTCCCCCCTCCATTGCTTCTTTCCCTCTTTTTTTTTAAAAAAAGATTAAATACAGCCTAGCTACAAACTTTTATGCTGCATTTCATTTAAATAAATTATGTAACTTAAGCTTTTCTTTCTTTCTGCTAGTTAAAGCAGAGAAATAGAGCCAGTTCAATGAGTTTCTCGGACTGTCTGTTTTTAAGTCATCTTGATTTTAGTAGAATCCCCTCTGTCTCTTTCCAGATGGGGTCTACCCATAGTATCATAATTTTATATCTTTATACCAGAAACCAGAACGTCCATATCTCAGTGCCTAAAACATTTACTAGGCTCAGTCTCCAGCATCTCTTGGTAGAAGCAAAGCCAATCAGCACAGGATATTTTATACTAGATAGACAATAATTTCAGACAGCTCTGTCTGAGTCAAGGTTGCCTTTATACAGATATATTTATATACCGTATTTTTCGGAGTATAAGACGCACTGGAGTATAAGGCGCACCTTAGTTTTGGGGGAGGAAAACAAGGAAAAAAGACTTCTGCCTCCCAGCAATTTGCCAAACAGCAAACAGCACAGATGATATACACTGTTTGCTGTGTATTTCTGTGCATGTGTGCCTGACCCATAGAAATGGCAAAGAATTGGAGAAATGTACATTTATGGCAGTATATTAATCCCAGAAAGTTTTCTTAAATGTAATCACACTAACTCCTCCCAATTATTTAAATAGATCTACTCCAAACATGAGTAAGTCAGGGTTTCTCAGCTGCCTTCTTTTAATACTAATACTTAATACTAATACTTAATACTAAAAGAGGACATTTCAGATTATACTTTTACAGATCTTTAAAATTGATGTGGCTTTCTGGAAGTATTCTCTGCTATTTAAAAGAAGATACAATAGCACTGGGCCTCTTCAGAGCAAGCATTTATTTTAAAAAGCTTCTTCATTTTGTTAAGTTGTCTAGAACAATAATAAAGCAGTCTTTAAAAAATAAGTCTAATAATTTGAACACTCTACAAACATTTAACAAAATAACATATTAACAGAATCTGTCTCTACCTAAGATAGAACTCACAACCTCCTGATTGTGAGGCAAGAGCTCTATCTCTGAGCCATAGCAGCTATAGCTTGCCTCCTTGCAATTTCAACAGTCTAATATTGCCAGCAGTTTATCTCCCAGCAATTTGTCACATTACAGCCACTGTAGTTAGTTTCATTTTACCACGTGGCTTGCAAGCCTCCGTCAGCTGTAGGTCGGGAGGCAGTTTATCTCTTCTTGTGCTCTTCTTGTGCTTTGCCCTGTTTGCTGCAAAGAGGTAAATTGCTGGCAGGCAGAGGCCAAAGGGTGGGGGTGGCTGGGTGGGGCTGCATTCGGTGTATAAGACGCACCCAGGTTTTCACCCTCTTTTTGAGGGTAAAAAGGTGCATCTTATACTCCGAAAAATACGGTATCTATTTCCTAAAGGAAATAGCTTTTGTTCAATGGCACAGCATAGACTTTCAATCCATGGCAACATCAGGTAGGAAATTTTACAGATCCAGAGAGTGAATTTCTGCTAGTCTGTACTGACTTTACTAAAGTAGAAGGGTTAACACAATGATTTGTTGTAATCGCTACCTTTGACTGGGAGGAAAGAGCCATTTAATAATTAGCATTTCCTCTTTCTCAATTCATTGCCACCTTCCATGTGTGGAATCATTAGGTTACATAGTCCAATTGAACAATCATCAGACTGTGAACCATGTTATTCCCATTTTTGTTGAAGCATCCTTGTTAGAAAGAGGAAGAGGTGTATTACTGTCTTTTTGAGATCTTTAGTCTTACATTTGAGTTCCAAGATATCTAGATAGAACAATTCCCCTAAATTACCTGATGAGTTATACTGCTATCACTCATTCTTGCATGAGATGATTGCCCTACCTTGAAATCTGGGTGGGGCAGCACAGACTCAAGCTTTTCAATAACTATTTTCAGATCCAAGGAAATTTGGAGTACATGGCAGGGGTGGGTTCCTGCCGGTACGCTCTTACCTGTTGGTCGCCGCAGAACCGAAGAAGCCGGTGGCGTTTGAGGCGCGGGGCTTCCCACGCCCGCTTTCCCACACCCACCTGGATGCCGCCATTTGCATTCTTTTGCCCTCTGCACAAGCAGAATGCTTTGCGCATGCGCAGAGGGCAAAAGAACGCAAATGGCGGCATCTAGGGGGGCGGGGGAAAGCAGGCGGGGGAAGCCCCGCGCCGCGAACGCCACCGCCTTCTTCGGTTCTGTGGCGATCAACAGGTAAGAGCATACCGGCAGGAACCCACCCCTGGTACATGGTATTTTGATGTAAAAAGGTTTTGTTTTTGTTTTTATAAAGACAGCACAATGAGAGCTTCAGAAAATAGATTAGGTACACAAGTTACATGAGGCATAGTTATGCAATGCCAAAATTAAACTTCTTTAACCTTTGAACAGACTGAGCAAATGAAGAAACAGAAAGAATGGAGAATGGGAGCAAAAACAAAATTAGAAAGGAAATATTCTTGACTCCCCTATTTATATTTTTAATCCCAATCTTACATTACTGGTTTCAATTCTCCCAGGAATTGAGAAGCATTCGTGCCATGTCCAATCAGGAAAATGTGCTTCTGAGTTTTTGCAGGAGTCCCAAAGAGCTTGGAGATAAAGAAATATTTCATTTGAATCTCCGTTCTCCATCTCTTCATGAAAGAAAACCAACTTTCATAACAGAATACAACCAAGGCTTAATTTACCAGGATTCTGTAAACTGGATGCACAGTAGCATGCCAGATTTCTGCAAAAGTGCATCCTTTGAATAAGGATATCATTTCTATTATTTCTGTGATGATGCGGTACAAACTCTGGGAAGAGGAATCCTGACCACTGCAAAGAAGATTCCTATAGTCCAAAAGAGGCAGGAAAAATGAAAAAGAGACTCAGTAACTATACCTTAATTATACTATTTACAAGTTAAACTGGAAAACTATTTTGCAAATGTTCAAAATCCTGGTTCAGATACATGTATTTTGACTTACAACAGTTCATTCAGTGACTGTTTGAAGTTACAATGGCACTGAAAAAAGTGACTTATGACCGTTTTTCACACTTATGACTGTTGCAGCATCCCCAAGGTAATGTGACCAAAATTTGGATGCTTGGCAACTGGCTCATATTTATGACGGTTGCAGTCCCCCAAGGTCATGTGATTACCTTCTGACAAGCAAAGTCAATGGGGAAGCTGGATTCACTTAACAGCTGTGTTACTAACTTAACAACTGCAGTGATTCATTTAGCAACTGTGAAAAGACATGTTGTAAAATGGGGCAAAACTTCCTTAACAAATGTTTCACAGTCCAAAAAGTTCTTATTTCTTGTGTTTTGCTGCTGTCGAAGAGTTTCAGATATGAGGTTATTATTTATTTATTTATTTATTTATTTATTTTGGTATTCTTATATGCCGCCCAACTCCCGGAGGACTCAGGGCAGCGTACAACAGAGAAAAAATACAAGAATAACCAATTAAATATTAATTAAAAACAAGTACAAAATTTAAAAGCACAATATAAAAACAACAACATCCATTCAACAACCATACATACTTGGGGGGTGAGCTCGAGTGTATTAAGCTCTACCCCCCGCCTGCAGGAAAAGCCATGTCTTAACGGCTTTTCGGAAGGCCAGCAGAGTGGGGATGGTTCGGGTCTCTGGGGGAAGTTGGTTCCAGAGCGCGGGGCCAGCCACAGAGAAGGCTCTCCCCCTAGGGCCTGCCAGCCGGCATTGTTTGGCCGACGGGACCTAGAGGAGGCCAACTCTGTGGGCCCTAACCTGTCGGAGGGAAGTATGAGGCAGAATGCAGTCCCGAAGATAGCCTGGTCCCAAGCCATGAAGGGCTTTAAAGATGGTGATCAACACCTTGAATTGGACCCGGAGACCGATGGGCAACCAATGCAGCTGGCGGAGTATCGGTGTCACGTGGGTGTACCTTGGCACACCCACCACAGCACGCGCAGCCGCATTTTGCACCAACTGAAGTCTCCGGATACTCTTCAAGGGTAGCCCCATGTAGAGCGCATTGCAGTAGTCCAAACGCGAGGTGACAAGGGCATGAGTGACCGTGAGTAGAGCCTCCTTCTCCAAATATGGCCACAGCTGGTGCACCAGGCGAACCTGTGCAAAGGCCCCCCTAGCCACAGCAAAAAGATGATGGTCCAATTTTAGCTGTGGATCTAGGAGGACCCCCAAGTTGCGGGCCTGGTCTGAGGGAGTCAGTTTCGCTCCCTCAAAGACCAAGGAGGGACAGTTGTCATGGTCCTTAGGAGGCAATATCCACAACCACTCAGTCTTGTCGGGATTAAGTCTGAGTCTGTTCCTCCCCATCCAGATCTTAACGTCGTCCAGGCATCGGCACATTACATCAACTGCCTCCCTGAAGTCAGACGGTGTGGTGATGTACAACTGGGTGTCATCAGCGTACTGATGGAAACACACCCCATGTCTGCGAATGATCTCACCCAACGGTTTCATGTAGATGTTAAACAGGATGGGCAAGAGAACCGACCCCGAGGCACCCCACATGATAGGGGCCTAGGGGACGATCTCTGCCCTCCTGCCAGCACCGACTGCATCCTATCGGCGAGATAAGAGGAGAACCACCGCAAAACGGTGCCTCCCACTCCCAACTCATCGAGCTAATGCAGAAGGATACCATGGTCAATGGTATCGAAAGCCGCTGAGAGGTCAAGAAGCACCAGGATGGAGGAGTTCCCCCCATACCGGGCCCGCCAGAGATCATCCATCAGAGCGACCAAGGCAGTTTCTGTACTGTAGCCGCGCCTGAAACCCGACTGATAAGGATCTAGATGATCTGTTTCATCCAGGAGCTGCAGAAGCTGAGTCACCACCACCTTCTCCACAACTTTCCCTAAAAAAGGTAAGTTGGAGACCGGACGATAGTTCTTCAAGTCAGCTGGATCCAGGGAAGGCTTCTTCAGGAGGGGTCGCACCACCGCAGCTTTTAACGACTGCGGTACGGATCCCTCCCTCAAAGAAGCGGTGATCACCGCCTGGATCCAGCCGTGTGCCACCTGCCTGCTGGCCGAGACCAGCCAGGAGGGGCACGGGTCCAATAAACAGGTTGAGGTACCCATCGCTCCCACAGCCCTGTCCACATCCTCGGGAGAAACAGGCCCAAACTCTTCCCATAATGTTTATTATTTATGGAGATGTAAAAATGAAGTAAACTATATAATGTGTGTCTTTTCCATAATGATATCATCACACAATATTCTATCAGACATTTGGGAATTTTGGATACTTTCTTCCCCATGTATGTATGTATGTATGTATGTATGTATGTATGTATGTATGTATGTATGTATTTATTTATTTATTTATTTATTTATTTATTTATTTATTTATTTATTTATTTATTTATTTATTTATTTATTTATTTACAGTATTTGACTTGTATAATCACAGTAACTCAGTTGGTATGATAATTCAGGTTTTGTTATACTTAGAGCCACCTGTAAGCATCCTGTTTCAGCTATCAGACACACACACACACACACACACACACACACACACACACACACACACATACACACACACACACACACACACACAGCTGCTAGGTGTGGAAAGCAAGTTATTCAAGGCTGAGCAGATAACTGAAGACAAGAGAAGAAAGGTTGTGCAGTGGTTAGAGTGCAGCACTGCAAGCTACTTCAGCTGACTGCTAGCTGCAGTTCGGCGGTTCAAATCTCACCGGCTCAAGGTTGACTTCCCCCGGGAGTTGGGCGGCATACAAATCTATTAAATTAAATTAAATTAAATTAAATTGACTCAGCCTTCAATCCTTCTGAGGTGGGTAAAATGAGGACCCAGATTGTTGGGGGCAATATGCTGACTCTGTAAACTGCTTAGAGAGGGCTGTAAAGCACTATGAAGCGGTATATAAGTCTAAGTGCCATTGCTATTGCTAAATGGGAATCAACATAATCTCTTGGAAAGAAAGCTTTGCCTAAGTGGCTTCAGTTTCAACAGGAACATGCAGAAGAGTAGTCAAAATCCAGTCCAAAGTTCAAAGAACCAAATCAGATTTATTAGTAAGTCCAACGTCAGTGTTCCACAAGCAGGTTTCAACAGGAACAACATATCAGAGTAGGAGATCAGACAGTTGCTTCCAATGACAGACATGGCTCAGGACCATGTCTTAAATCAGGCTGCAGTCAGCTGTCTTTAATCCAAGAGAGTTATTCCCTTAGTTGGCAAGGAGTCTCATAAAACATCTTTGCTGAGCTCTTCACTTTGCTTCCTAGGTACAGAGCTTGAAAGCATTACATAATCATTGGACTGCTCCAGAGGTGGGTTTCAGCAGGTTCTGAACAGTTCTGGAGAACCGGTAGCAGAAATTTTGAGTAGTTCAGAGAACCGGTAAATAACACCTTTGACTGGCCCCACCCCCATCTATTATCTGCCTCCGGAGTCCCAGCTGATCGGGAGGAAATGGGGATTTTGCAGTAACTTTCCCCTGGAGTGGGGACGGAATGGAGATTTTGGAGTAACCTTCCCCTGGAGTGGGGACGGAATGGAGATTTTGGAGTAACCTTCCCCTGGAGTGGGGAGGGAATGGAGATTTTGCAGTATCCTTCCCCTGGAGTGGGGACGGAATGGAGATTTTGCAGTAACCTTCCCCTGGAGTCGGGAGGAAATGGGGATTTTGCAGTAACCTTCCCCTGGAGTGGGGAGGAAATGGGGATTTTGCAGTAACCTTCCCCTGGAGTGGGGAGGGAATGGAGATTTTACAGTATCCTTCCCCTGGAGTGGGGTGGGAATGGAGATTTTACAGTATCCTTCCCCTGCCACCCCCACCAAGCCACGCCCACCAAGCCACACCCACAGAACCGATAGTAAAACATTTTGAATCCCACCACTGGACTGCTCCAGCTGGGTGGGGCCTATATTTGATCAACCTCAGATAATTCGAGCCATGAAGTCTCCTGAGGCTGACATTCCACTGGTTCAGCTGGAGCAATTTATTCAAAGTCTGAGTCATAGGCCATGATATAGAAAGCTCGTAGATACATAGAGTCCAGTCTGAGTTTTAATTCCATTGCATGGGCAAAAGCTGTATGGGACCCATCATTTAAAGTACATGTGAAAGTCTTAATGATTGGATTCTATTCTACATGTATGTTTTTCTGTGACCTTGTTTTCTGTGGTGAGAGATTTTTGTTTAAGAGGTATATTTATTAATTGCTTGCACACAGAATTGAACTCTTTTCTTGGTTTAAATATGAGGTGTATCCTGGTTTATTATTTAAATCAGTAGAATTTAAGTCATAGATAAATTCTTCATCCCATTGATTTCAAATGTGACGCATTATACTGACCTGCAGAATATTGGGAAATAGAATATTGTGGGAAGCAAATGCTTTTCAATGGGAGTTTGTATATTTATATTTGTATTTATATTTGTATTTATTTACCTACTGTACTTATTATATTTATATCTAGGTCTTCGCCAAGATTTTCAGAGTTGTTGGCTTGGTTTTTTTTTTATTCCATTAATTCATAGTACAACTCCTTGATGTAGGTCAGATAAAGAGATAGTGATCAACCCAAGGTTATCCAATATGTTTCAGATTTAGGCCTCACCATATAGAGAAATATAAAGCCAACAAAGCAGTTAGCTGGGAATTGGAAGTGAGGCAAATGCCTTTAATACCCACTAGCTAAAAAGATGGCTATGATAAGAACAAATTAAAACAGCTTTCACTAATCAGTGGAGGACTTAGAAACAAGTTAACTTTGTCTATTATGCTTGAAAATATTCCGCATTGGTTTTTCAGAAGCATATGACATTTTACAGATTCTGCTGTCTGCAGACAAAAGATAGTATTTTTGCCCAGACTTCAGAGTGATAACAGTGATAATAAATCTGCTGTTTGAAGTCCTAAGCATAAAAATCCTTCTAAGAAGGAGCTTCTCTATTTGTCTCCATAGGCTTTAAATAAAGAGGCCTCTGTGACATCTGATGAGAAAAACATGGAGTTGACTTTATAGCTGTCTATGTGCATTAGTGCGTCATCTGATAGCTTTGAGCTGCACACACAGGCAGTGGTTTTTTTTCATTTATGTATTTGCTCTAACCACTAGAGCTGTACTTCCAAAATGATTTGGAAGAGATGCTTCCGACGTGACACGAGTGGAGCATCCCTTTCTATTCTTCAAAGACACTTGACCCTTTTCAGGCTTTTGGGTGAGCCCGGAAAAAAAAAAGCCACTGCTTTAAAAGACATTTTAGTTTTAAAGCATTGATTCCTTAAAGTACCATCCTCACTCTGTAGACTGTGTATGGAAGCCTGGAAAAATGTAAGGTAAAGGTAAAGGTTCCCCCGCACATGCGTGCTAGTCATTTCCGGCTCTAGGGGGGGAACGCTCATCTCCGTTTCAAAGCCGAAGAGCCAGCGCTGTCCAAAGACGTCTCTGTGGTCATGTGGCCGGCATGACTAAACGCCGAAGGTGCATGGAGCGCTGTTACCTTCCCACCAAAGTGGCCCCTGTAATATACCGAGAAGCTGCCAAGGGGGCCGTTCTAAATAGAAGCATGTGATTGGTTGAGCTGTAGTGGACAGTGGAATGTTTAAGGAGTTGTCAACTACACTAGCAGTTATTGTTCGTTATAAGTCATTCAGAGTTTGTTCTGCTATCGTTATTTGCTGTAAATTAAAGTATGTTGAAGGCAATGACTTATCTTAATCATTACACCCACCAACCAAGATATTTATCAGTCCCTATTTTTCTAATTGCATTTTTATGTACTTTCAAACTGCTAGGTTGGCAGAAGCTGGGACAAGTAATGGGAGCTCACTCCGTTATGCGGTAGCTCAGTGGCTAAGACTGCCAACCTTCTGTTGATCAGAAGGTTGGCAGTTCAGCAGTTTGAATCCCTAGGAGAAATGTACAGAAGCTTTAATGACTAACAGAGAAGGTCAGTGAAAGGCCAATGACAAACTCCTACTTGTCAATTACAAACAAGTTAGCTTCTAACCGAATCTGGTAAGTCAGATTTTTTGCAAGGGAAAAAGGTTTAATTTTCATTTATTAATATATTATTGTAGGTTACAGAATATCGAACACTGAATGTGTGTCCTGGACAGTGGTGGGTTCCTACCAGTGCGGTCCACTCTATAGCACCGGTAGCAGCCCGCTGGTGATGTCACAGTACCGGTGCGGTTGGTTGCCAGTGCCTGGGCGCCGCCATTTTTTAAATTAATTTTTTAAAAAACATTCTTCTGCCCATGCCCAGAAGCCGAGCTTCCGGCACTGCGCATGCGCTGCCTTCCTACCCCACAGTGAGTCCAAGCAGGGGAGGATGGTTTAACCTGACAATTAAGTCTTTCCCCGTCCCTTCGCTTGAAAATAATAATAGCACTTTTCTTATAGCACTTTTCTTATATACCGCTTCATAGTGCTTTACAGCCCTCTCTAAGCGGTTTACAGAGTTCAGCCTATTGCCCCCAACAATCTGGGTCCTCATTTTACCGACCTCGGAAGGATGGAAGGCTGAGTCAACCTTGAGCCTAATGAGATTTGAACAGCTGAACTGTTGAACTAGCAGTCAGCCTGCAATGGCTGCATTTAACCACTGCACCACTTCAGCTCTTTAGCTGAATAAGAAGCTCGCATTTGACACTTTTCCTTCATTTTTGCCGGAAGCTTCCCAAAGTGGGCGTTTTCTGAAAGCTTAACCTTTTATACTGTTAATTTTATACAGTTTTATACTGTTATTCTTTAGATGAAAACATTGAGGACTGTTAAAAGATACTGTTCTTTTAACAGTCCTCAATATTTTCATCTAAGGAATCCATGACTGAAACCAAAAATGCTGTATGAGACTTGTTTGTCTTTTAACTATAGCATTTTCTGCATATCAAGGCTGCTGTGTTGCCATGGTGTAACACACACTTTGTATGCAAAGCTTTTCATGTAAGCTATAAAATAGCAAAAATAGTAGTAACATCTCTCTGAAATAACTAATATATGACCGGTAAGCCATGCCCACCCGGTCATGTGGCTGACAAGCCACACCCACAAAATAAGCCACGCCCACAGAGTGGTAGTAAAAAAATTAGGAATCCATCCCTGGTCCTGGAGTACCATTTATCAGTAGCATGTTAGGATGGAGCCTTCTCAATGCCTTTGATCCTCTTCCTAACTGCCGCTTGGGCATGGGAAAATGTTGCTATACATTTGCCTGATAAGAAAAAGGAATGCATATGTCTTCTGGTTCTACAATATTTCAAAAACTTCGGTTTCTATTCCTAGGCTGATAACGTTCAATTAAATGTGAACCCTTTCTTTTACATCATTTTGGGAATCTCCGATCTTTCCCCACATTCCAGTGTATTACTTTAACATAATATATTTTGATTGGTAGGGTCTAGAAGAAGGGCTTTTTCTGCCATGGTTCCCATCTTTTGGAACATCTTGCACCCCCAAGGTCAGTTCTGATCCCATCCCTTTGGCCTTCCAAAACTCCTTGAAGACATGGCCATGCCAACTAACCCAATGGGATGTGGCATGTTGAAGATGGCTAATGCCATCTTCCTGCTCCTTATCTTATTTTAATTCCATTTTTTCCAAATTTAAGATTTTTATTGATTGTTCTAAAGTTTTACTCTGCATTTTATCCAGAATAAAATGCACCTACAAGCGCACTTAAATTTGCTTCTGACGAGATGAACAGCATACAAGTTTGATAAATAAATAATTTATCCTTCAAAATGAAGATTTTAAAGGACAATCAACAAAGATCTTAAATTTTTTTAAAATAAAACTATTTATTTTAAATTATTTATAGTTTAAAAATAAAACTATAAAAATAACATACTGTAGGTGGGAACCGTGGCAGAAAAAGCCCTTCTTCTGGATCCTGCCAACCAAAATATATCATGTTATGCTAATATTTTGAAATGTGGAAAAAAAATAACAGGGATTGGAGGTTTCCAAAATGATGCAAAAGCCCCATTTTATTATCTTTCTTGCCACAGTTGTTAAGTGAATCACTGCAGTTATTAAGTTAGTAACATCATTGTTAAATGAATGTGGCTTCCCCATTGAGTTTGCTGGTCAAAAGATCACAAAAGGCGATCACATGCCCCTGGCACACTGCAAGCATCACAAATGTGAGTCAGTTGCCAACTGTCTGAATTTTGATCACCTGATCATGGGGATGTTGCAATGGTCATAAGTGTAAAAAATGGTCATAAGTCACTTTTTTCAGTGTTGCAGCTTTGAATGATCACTAAATGAACTGTTGTATGTCAAGGGCTTCCTGTGGTCTATTTCTATGGTTTACTGTGGAATAAAGTAGAGAATTAGGTCAAGGGACATTTATACCATCAGTCTACAGTGTAGACTGTAGACCTTTTCCCACACCCCGTAGAACCCTTCTGATATATTCTCACAGCCCTTACAAAAGTAAATAATTATCTGCATATAATTATGCATATACACTATAATTTTGAAATTTCTAAACCCAAGTTTTCGCACCCCCTGGAATATCGTCTCGCACCCACGGTTGGGAACATCTGATCTACACAATGGCAAATCAGATGCTTTCAGAAAGCTCATAGATGAGCTTTCTGAAGGTCATAGGTGTCCAGGTGTCTGAAGGTCATAGGTGTCCAGGTGTCTGAAGGTCATAGGTGTCCAGGTGTCTGAAGGTCATAGGTGTCCAGGTGTCTGAAGGTCATAGGTGTCCAGACGGTTAGCTACTGATTGTCCAGCCCTCCATGAATCTGTCCAGCCATCATTTATATCCATCTAAGTTAGTGGCCACCATGTCTTTTGAAAATAGTAAGTTTCATAGTTTAACAATACGTTGTGTAAAAAAGAAAGAAGAGTGCTTCATGCCAGTTAATTCTGAAAAGTTGGTAGCTTCTGAATAATGGAATTCCAGAGTTAGCAAAACACTGCTGTGAATAGACCTGCAAACAGCTGGATTTTCTTCTTCTGGAATATGATGCATGTGAAGAACTTTTATGCAGAAACCACATTATGCAAAGCTGACACAAGTGTTCTTTCCCATAGAAGAAGGTATGGCAGTTCTGGTCTGTACCCCATGCAGCACCTCCATCCCTATAAAAAAGAGAGATGCCAGATGTGGCTGTGGGAACCCATAAGGACACAGGTTGTAAACAGAATTCTGCCCTGCAGAAGCAAAACATCTTCCCTGACAAATGCTTCAAATCAGATTGCAAAAAGATAGAAAGGATATAGATACTTTATGACCAATGTGACCCGCAGAACCTTGTCTTTGTCATTGTCATCTTTAGAGTGCAATTGCCAGAGATGTCCTTGGACCACCTTGAAAGGACGGTGTGTGTGTGGTCCTTGGTGTTCTCTGAGCACAGTTGTTTTCTTGCAGATTGTTCATTACACAAACCAGGTAGTATCATCACTGTTAGTAAAGAGTGAGGTTTGCTCTCAGTTTGTATGCTAGTGGCTTGTCCTGTCAGCGTTGGTGGGAGTGTTCTTGGGAGTTTCGTGCCTGGGTTTTTTACTATTTAGCTTGTTTGTCAGTTCCTTGATTGGTTTATTGTTAACTTCTTGATTGTTGGTCTGATGTTAATCTTAGAGTTAATCTATGCTTATCTGGGTGCTGAATGCTGGTGGGAGGTGTTTTGGTCTTTTTCAATGGTGAGCTACGGCCAGTTCGGACCGATTCGCCTGAACCGGTGGCAGAAATTTGGCCCTGCTCGCCGAACCGGCAGTGATGGCCAGCTGGCCATACCCCCAAATCCGTCCTTCGGTGGCTGCTTCTTGAAAGTGGCTGGCAGAGAGGCTTCTGCGCATGCGCAGAGGGTCATTTGCTCAACATGATGTAGGCACTTCCGATGCGATACGAATCGGTAGGGAAGATAAGTAGAACCCACCCCTGGTCTTTTTGTTTCCTTTTTAACCTCCCTAGTCTGTACTAGGCTGCACCCTTGTGCTACATGTGCCTTTAAGGAAGTATGGAAGAATCTCTCAATATAACTTTGTCCGGTATTCAAGCTCTTTTCTTGAAATCCTCAAATGTTAATACTCTTGCATAGTATGTGTGTAGCCATGGGATAATTCAACAATTGAAGTTACTGTATTTTTCGGACTATAAGATGCACCGGTGTATAAGACGCACCAAGCTTTCGAAGAGGTAAGTAAGAAAAAAAGTTTTTGTCCTCCCTGGCCCCCAGGAGCACTCTGTAGGCCTCCGAAACCCTCCGTGCGCCCTGTTTTTTTTTTGCAAAAATGGGTGAAAAACGGGCCCATTTTTGCAAAAAAATGGGGTGTGCAGAGGGTTTGTTAGGCCTGCAGAGTGATACTGGGGGAAGGCAAAATCGCCCCTATTTTGGCAAAAAATGGGAAAAAAGCTGGCCATTTTTTGCAAAAATGGGGGTGTTTTTGCCTTCCCCCAGCACCAGAAGCACTCTACAGGCCTCTCAAACCCTCTGCACACCCCATTTTAGCAAAACAATGGGCCCATTTTTCACAAAAATGGGATGCAGGGGCAGGGCTTTGGGAGGCCAAAAATGGCTGTATTCGGTGTATAAGACACACCAACATTTCCACTCTCTTTTAGGGGGAGAAAATATACTCTTATACTCCAAGAAATATGGTAATTATTTAAAATAATTTAAAAATTGTTTTATATTTGTCATTCACATTTCATTTTATCCCTCCCTTGGCATCCTTTCTTTAATGATTCTATTCCACCATTTCTTTGATATTAGTGCAACTCTTGCCCTGTGGTTAGTTGTTCCATGGTGAGCTGGCCATGGCGAGTTGTCCTAGATCCGTGTGACAGGGATGAGATCCCTGGAATCCAAGAAGATGTCTCCCAACCACCACATCCTACAATGTAGCTGCAAAGCAAAAAGTTGATGTCTACAGCCAGGATCTAAAATGATTCCAAGTCTGCCCATTATTGTGTATCTTCATGCTTTAACAATCCACTGCTCTGCTTTCATAGTATTTTTTTTATTAAACTGCACTCTTGTAAAGAAAAAAAAATCCCCAAACTTTGTGTAAAAAAAAACCATGAAGATAAATAAGAAGGAATATGGATTATAGTTCAGTTGAAGAATACAAGTTTGGTATGCAAAAGACTCTTTTTTTCCACTGAATATTTGAGTGGAGCTAAAAAAAATGAATCAGTGAGTAAAATTCAAGCCCACATATCTCTGTTGTAGGTTAGTTGATCTGCTTTTCCCAACCAGTTGTCCTTCGTGTGATTTTTAATTCCATGATTGTTCAGTTTCAACCTCTATAATCTGTGGAAAGAATAATGGGAGCTTTAGTTCCAAATATCTGAAGGAAGAAAAAAATCGAATCAAGGAAAACTAATATAGTCAGTATTCGGTTTAGATGGGACAACAGATTATCAGCATAGGGCATGGGGGTATATATGTATATGTGTGTGTATCAGAGGTGGGTTGCTACCGGTGTGGCCCACTCTACAGTACCGGTAGCGACCAGCAGATGGCACTGTTTGCACATGCTTGCTCCGGTGCTGTATTTTTGGGCGATTTTGCTTCTGCGCATGCGCAGAAGCAAAATCTCACCAAAATCGCACGCGCATCCCTTCGCGAGATTTCGGCGAGATTTTGCTTCCACGCATGCGCAGAAGCAAAATTGCGTGAGGGGGCGTGCATATGTAGCGAGTGAGCACTCGCACCAAATGTGGCGATGCACGTGCAGGGCTCCGGTAGTGAGGTAAGAGAGCAACTGGCCCCTGGTGTGTATATGTGTATGAATGGGGAAGTGTATTTTACAATGTTACAAATGGAATATAAAGTGGATAAATATCAAGTCAGGCTTTTGGTCCATTTCGTTGTGGCTTTCTGTGGCTTATGCAGACTAAAATCATACCTGTGACACATTTTGTGAAAATCTTTTTCTCACTTATTCATCCAGAAAAGAAATTTTAAGGAAAATTAGAGATTTTGGCATTCACCTTAAAATTTCACAAGGTGATAAAAAAATGGAAGGTTTTCCTATAAAGATACCTCCCATCGCTTAATGAAGTTCATTCCATGTAAGTGATAGGTTTTTTTCTGCTGGCAATACTACAGTCCTTGACATGCAAAAACTAGCTCAAAATTGAGGGGAATTTTATTCCAGTTAATAATTTTGGTCTCTTTATTCATAGATAGAAAGTATGTGTGGCTGCTGCTTATGATCCACTAAATATTATTTTTTGCAATACCAACTTGTCTACATTAAATAACATATTAGTTGGAACTTTGACCAAATTGCATCTGAATCATTTTCCCCAAATGTTTTTTATTAAGAATTATGTATAAAAAGAATAAAAGTTAAAAATACAAATGCAAAAATGCAAAAAAAAGTGAAAAAAGCAAAAGAAAAGAGAAAGGAAAAAGATTTTTAAAAACCCTTTCTCTTTCATGCCAGCAGGTAAAAACAATTTTAACAGTTTAATAAGATCTCTAAATAAAACACAACCTGTCTGCTTCCCATAACTCACCTCTTAGGCAAGAAAATCAAAATCAAAATGCTATGTCAATCAATTTTTGTCAGCAAAAGTCCAGTAAAGTCAACCAGACAGAACTATTTTCTTCATAATCTCCCTTCTCCCCATGGCTCATCTCTTAGATAAGAACAACAAAGTTCAAATACTCCGTCAATCAATCTTTGCGAGCAAAAGTCCAGTAAGGGCAATCAGATGTAACTATTTTCTTCTTTTAGACCGAAAGAAGTCAATCTTATAAATCTTTCCTGGAGATTTTTTCAAAATATTCTTTAACTCCTTGAAAAATAGTCACAGAAATAATTTGCTGTTCATCTGTGTTTCAAAATGAAAATCCTTCAGAACTTTAAGACATTTCTCTTATAATCACAAGTAAATGTTATCTTTTTGTTCATCACTTTTCAAATACAATTCTTCCAAATCTTACCATAGTCTTTTGTATACCTTTTTGGTGCATAGTCCAAAAAACAAAACAAAAAACAAAACATATATATTTAAAACTCTTAAGATCAAATTTATGACATCATCTTTTATGGAGAGGGAAACTCACCTATTGATTACAGTAAAACCTTGCCAGTTTGAAGGGTCTTAATCGCTCTAATATGCAAAGAATTAAAAAAAAAAAATCCCAAAAAGTGATTAAGATATAAGGCCTGGTCCAGCTTAGTGTCCATAAAGGCTGCTTTGCGAATCTGAGCTTGATGTAAATCCTGACTTTTAGTCATTCCACTTATAAGCCGATGGTAAAAGTGACAGCTTCTGTGGTCTACTTGGAGTGACTGTCTGAACCATGAAGAATGATCCCATGATCTCTCCTTTGTTCCAGAGAGATTATGCTGATTTGGATCCAGCTTCCAGCAGAGATTCCCCTTGCAAAGCTATCTAACTAGCAAAAGCCAGCAAGTCGTCCACTCACCATGGTGCTTACAGGAAGTGCCTACTTTGTTTCTAAATCATTGCTCTGTCACAGATCAATGTTTGCTTGCTCAAAAGTCCCTCATCTCCTCTTCCCTCCCCAGTAAAAATGAAAAAGTTGAATGCTTGGTTTAGGTCTAATTCAGAAAGAATTTCCTGATATACCTGCAGAGAGAACCTTAACTTATATTCCGCAATCACGCAGAGCTGTTTAATGCATGAATATTTGTTTGTTTGTTTGTTTGTTGTTTGTTTGTTTATTAGTTTGTCAAACATGATATACCTGCAGAGAGAACGGGGCGTTGTTTCTTACCTGAACGCCCCTTCTCGTAGGGCGGAGCTAGCCTCCAAGATTGGGATGATACAATCCAACAGCCAATCAGGACTGAGTCTGACTATATAAAAACTGTTCCCCTTACTGAGAACCCCCTCTTGAGAGGAAGGACGAAGTCAGACCCAAAATGTCACATTCCCCAACCAAACTTTTATTAACTGCAGGTACCAGAAGAACAAACAGCATAACAACGGGTGGGACTTGGAGGCTAGCTCCGCCCTACGAGAAGGGGCGTTCAGGTAAGAAACAACGCCCCGTTCTCCATAGTGGGTGGAGCTAGCCTCCAAGATTGGGACATGCCAAAGCAGTAATCCCCTTGGGAGGGAGTCAAGACAACTCATCCAGCCCTGGTGTTGAAAGCACTGTTTGCAAAACTCGACGGCCAAATGCCGCATCCCTAGCCGCATAAGCGTCCAGCTTGTAATGTCTAACAAACGGCACAGGCGACGACCACGTCGCAGCACGACACACCTCCTCAATAGAGGCGTTGGTCATCCATGCTGCTGTCGTGGCTGCACTACGTGTCGAGTGGGCCGTAAGCCTCGCTGGCAGCGGAAGGTCTTGCTGTTCATAAGCCGAAGCAATGACCGCCCGGATCCAACGACCTATCACCGCGGAGGACGCCTTTTTGCCCATTGACGAGGTGTGAAAGCCCAGGAAGAGCGACTCGGACCGTCGAAAAGACGCCATACGGGAAATGTATATTTCTAATGCCCGGCGCACGTTGAGGTACCGACGCCGTTGGTCTGCAGACTGGGCGTCCTCGAAGGCCGGGAGAATCAGCTCCTGGGCCCTGTGGAAGTATGTGTTCACCTTGGGTGAAAACCCCGGTTCCAGTCGGAGGACGACCCTGTCCGGATAGAAGATGCATAGATCAGAACGCACCGAAAGAGCGGCCAGTTCCGAAATGCGTCGCGCTGATGTGATCGCCACCAGGAATGCCACTTTCAGGGTAAGCAGGCGGAGGGAAACCGTAGTCAACGGTTCATACGGCGGCCCGGCGAGCGACTGGAGGACTGTATGTAAGTCCCATGTCGGGTATCGATGAACCACCGGCGGCGAAATGTTGGAAGCCGCCTTGAGGAACCGCCGTACCAAAGGATGCGCTGAGAGCTGCTCAGTCATTGGGCAGGAGAGCACTGTTGACAGCGCGGCCAACTGCTGGCGCAAGGTATTGGGCGCCAAACCCCTATCTAAGCCGGCCTGCAAAAATTGTAAGATGTTGATCACCGTGAGATCTACGGGACAGATCGAGGCCGCTGAGCACCAGTCGCAGAAGGTCTTCCAGGTGGAGGCGTAGATGCGTGTCGTGGAGGCCCGCCGGGAGAACAATAGCGTTCGTATTATGTTCTCCGGGACCCCTCGATGTTGCAGGGTGCGCCGCTCAAGCGCCAGGCGGTCAGTTGGTACCAGTGTGGATCTGGATGCTGCACTGACCCCTGGGAGAGCGACGACTCTGTTGGCGGGATCCGCCACGGCGGTTGGATGGACAGCGCCCGGAGGTCCGCAAACCAGGGTCGCCTCGGCCAATGGGGCGCCAGCAGTATCACCTCCGCCTCCTCGGCCAAGATCTTCCGGATGACGCGAGGAATCAGCGGCAGAGGGGGGAAGGCATATAGGAGGCCCTTGGGCCAAGGGCACCATAGGGCGTCCACTCCTTCCGCCCCGTACGACCGGTAACGACACAGGTACCGTGGTAGCTTGGCGTTGCCAGGCGTCGCAAAAAGGTCGACAATTGGGCGGCCGAAGCGGGAGGTGAGCTCCCGAAACAGGCTGGCGTCCAGACTCCACTCCGCGGGGTCCACTTCGTGGCAACTGAGCCAGTCTGCAGTGCGGTTCGATACTCCGGAGATGTGCTCCGCACATACGGAGAGGAGATGGCGTTCCGCCCACAGGCCCAGTTCCTTGGCCTCCAACATCAGGTGACGGGAGACCGTGCCCCCCTGCCGGTTGACGTGGGCCTTCGCCGTGATGTTGTCGGTCAGGAGGAGGACATGCTGACCCGCCAGAATTGGTTGAAAGTGTTGGAGCGCTAGGAAGGCTGCCTTCAACTCCAGATGGTTGATGGTGAGAGCCGCCTCTGAGGCCGACCAGGTACCCTGGGTCACCTGCGATAGCGTGTGCGCCCCCCATCCCTGGAGACTAGCGTCGGTGGTCACCGTGATCCTGGGAAGGTCCAGGAAGGGGCAGCCCTTGGTGATCGCTGGAGATCGCCACCAGTAGAGGGAGCGGCGGATGGAGGCCGGCAGACTGACCTTGATGGATGATGCGCTCTGGTGTGCCCGCTGAAAAGGCAACATAAACCACTGTAAATCCCGGGAGTGCAGCTGGGTCCAGGGAGTGATGTGAATTGCGGATACCATCTTTCCCAAGAGTGAGGATAGCATGCTCAGGGGAATCCTGCGCTGGCAGAGGACCTGCTGAACGAGATCGGCCAGGCCATCCTGCCGCTCCTGGGAAAGGTAGACCCTGCACTCTAGGGAATCAATGACCGCCCCCAGGTGGACGATCCTGGTAGCAGGATGCAGCTGGCTCTTCTCGAAGTTAACTGAGAAGCCATGGTTGTTGAGGGCCTCTAGGGTAACCCGGAGGTCCGCCTCTGTGTGTGCCCGCGTGGACGACTGAATGAGAATATCGTCCAAATAACATTGAACCCGAACCGGACGAGCCCGCAGCGCGGCCGCGAGGGCCGCTAGGATCTTGGTAAAGACCCGGGGTGCGGATGACAGCCCGAAGGGAAGGGCCACGTATTGGTAGTGATCGTCACAGTAACAGAATCGTAAATTCTGCTGGTGAGCCGGCCGTATGGGGACGTGGAGATAGGCCTCCGTAAGGTCAATTGAAGACATGAGGTCCCCTTCCCGGATCCCACCAAGAATAGACTGCAACGTGTGCATCTTAAATTTTTTATACTTCAAATATTTATTAAGTTGCTTGAGATTGAGGACAGCTCTCCACCCGCCCGAGGACTTCTCTACGAGGAACAAGATGGAATAGAAGCCCTGACCCCGCTGGTCCTCCGGCACCCGCTTGATGGCATCAATGTCCAGAAAGTGCTGGATGGCGGCCCGCATGAGGGACCGTTTCCGGGGATTAGAGGACTGGGGGCACCTCAGAAAGAATCCCGGGGGGGGTGGAGATGAAATCCAGGGCGAGACCAGATGTCACGGTCTCGCGAACCCAAGCATCGGTGGTAGTGTCCTCCCATCGCCCGGTGAAGAAGCGCAGGTGACCCCCAATGGGAGGACCGGGCTCATCTACTTGTAGCGGCGGTAGGGGCGACCACCTGACCCCCGAAAAGGCCGCTTATTGGTATCTCTACACCTATCCTGCCCCTGATTCTGCCTCCCGCCGTATTGGTTCCTGCCTTGGTTGTAAGGGGCAGCCCTGTAGTTGTGCCGGGGAAATGATGGCGTGGTGGTGGTGGCCGGGGCTGTAGAGGTGGAAGCCTTGTTTTGCCCCTTGCGTGTGCAATTGGGCAAAATCTTTCTCTTGTCCTTGGATTCCACCAAATATGGCTCCAAGGCGTCGGCAAAAAGTGACTGACCCTTAACAGGCACGATGGCGAGGCGCCATTTGTGTCGGGTGTCGGCCGGCCAGCCTCGCAGCCAATGCATCTGGCGCGCCACCACCGCCGAACCCATAGCCCTGGCGGCGAAGCGGGCGGCCTGCAAGGTGGCATCTGATGTGAATTGCGTTGCCGCAATTAATTTGTTTATGTCCTGCCTAGCCCGGACATCTGAGGAGGGTGTGTGGTCCTGAAGCAGGTTCAGCCAGCGGATAGATGTGCGGCAGAAAAATGACGCAGTAGCTGAGGCCTTGACCGCCCAGGCCGCCGCCTGGTGGGCTCGCTGGAGCGCCTGCTCAGTCCAGCGGTCCTCTGGTCACAGGAGTTCTTCAGAATCCCCAGGCATCTGCGCGGTAGAGTAGAGGGCCTTTATTGGTGGATCAATGGGTGGTACTGGCATGTGCTGGGCCATTCCCTGAGCCACGTTAAAATACCTCTTATCGAGAGGGGAAGGGACCACCCCCGCCTGTGGGTTCTGCCATTGTTTCAAGACCGCCTCTACAAACAATTTGGGGGCAGGAATCACTTCAGTTTGAGAGGTGGTTTCTTCAAACAGTGGGTCCACCTCCTCATCCTCCGTTGGTTTTGGGTCAGCAGAGGACACCTTGGCCGCAGCCTTGGCCTTATGAAGTAAGGACTTAAACAAGGCCGGGTTAAAGAGGCCGGACACCGCAGGAGCCTCTGGGGCAATGTCCTCATCCTCTGACAGTTCGAGGTCTTGCCCACGTTGGTCATCAGCCTCCAAGGCTGACCCTGGGGACCCCAGCGGTGACTCCTGACCCTCCTCCAGTGCGAGGGCCGCCCCCCTAGGGGTGGTAGCCGGGGTGGTGCGAGTAGCATGCTTTGACCCACTGGAACTAGCTGGCGTGGCTCGCTTCAGCCCTGCCTCAATGCCCCACTCAATTGCAGCTTGTATCATGGCTTGCAGCTCAGGGGAATTAAACTGGGCTGCCACCGAAGGAGAAGGTGTGGCTGGGGCTTGGCTTGAGGCCCTGTCCTCAGGTGCTCTGGTGTCCTCCATATGTCGCCCTCTCCCAACCGCAGATCAGGGTTGTCCAGGGAGAGGGCGCCAGACGATTGCCTGGAGCGAGGCAGAGGAGCAGCTGCCTCCCTGGAGGAACGAGATCCAGAGACCGAACGAGGGGGAGACTGGGCTCTCGATGAAGGCTTATCCCCTGCCTTAGCCCTTTGTCGTTCCTCCCCCCCCCCGATGACTTGGACTGCCCCTTGGCCTGTTCCGTCGAGGCTGCCTTGTGAGGTGAGCGATCCCTACGCTCCGGGGGAGGTGTGGCTGAATGTCTGGCCCTCCCGTCGGAATCCCGGCCATGCCTGCATGTCTTGGCCTTGCTCTTGCCCGACTTGGCGCTTTTATCGGCCATCGGGCAAGGCTAGAACAGCTAGGAGCAATTAAGAGGGAATCGCTGGGAATCGCTTGGAATTGCGGCGAGGCGGAGCGCTCAGAGGGGAGTGGCCCGATCAGCTGTAGGGCAGCCCCTAGCGCGCCTGTGCAGCGGCTCCGGTGAAGGTGGGGGCTGTTCTTCCCTCCGACGTCATGCTGTCTCTGGGCAGAAGTTTCCGGCCTGTAGGAGGGGCGTTCCCGAAGCGTCAGCGATGGCCGCTGGCTCGAATTTTGCGTCTGGCCTCTGCAGCACGGGAACGGCAATCAGCGTCGAAGTCGCTCCTCACGCCCCCGTAGTAGAGCCCGAGCCCCGCCGCCGCCTTAATAACCACTCTGAAGCCCAAGGCAAGCGGTGGAACAATCCCCTGGGACCCAGCTACTTTAGAGGATCTTGGCTGGGTAAAGAGTGTGGGAGGCCGCTCAAGCGCTCGGCTTCTGCGGCAATGACAGCTCCGACAAGCCCACACTCAGAACAGCGGTCAGTGGCTAGGCCACCCTGGCAGTTGGCCACGCAAGCGCCGGGCTTCTGTGGCAGTTCAAGGTCTCAGCAAGGTTGCCAGGCCGCAAGGGGATGTTAGGAGGTGACCACCACCCCCGGGTAGCCCAAGGGCCAGGGGGAAGGAGGCCAGCAATTCAATCACAGTAGCCTCCCCAACGCTAGATGTTACTGGTGGGAAGGGAAACACTCACTCTTTGAAGAAAAGACGAAATAGAAGCAGTTAACCCAAAGGAGTTAACCTGGAAGGTTGGGGTGACACAATCCTTTTTGACACAGGACTGAGTCGAAAGAGGGGGTTCTCAGTAAGGGGAACAGTTTTTATATAGTCAGACTCAGTCCTGATTGGCTGTTGGATTGTATCATCCCAATCTTGGAGGCTAGCTCCGCCCACTATGGAGAACCTTAACTTATATTCAGCAATCATGCAGAGCTGTTTAGTGCATGAATATTTGTTTGTTTGTTTGTTTGTTGTTTGTTTGTTTATTAGTTTGTCAAACATGTACAAGATAGCAGGTATAAATATGAACATGGACATGAATGAAGGAAATGAATACAAATAAATGGGGACAGTAGATGCTAGGCATGCTGGTGCACTTATGCACTCTCCCTCCACTCTTAGGAACTGGGTCAGGTCCATGGTAGACAGTTTAAGATTGAAGCTCTGAGGGTTTGAGGATGTAACAACAGAGTTGGGTAGAGCATTCCAGGCATTAACCACTCTGTTGCTGAAGTCATATTTTCTGCAATCGAGTTTGGAGTGGTTTACCTTGAGTTTCTATCGATTGTTTGCCCATGTATTATTGTGGTTGAAGCTGAAGAAGTCGTTGACAGGTAAGACGTTGTAGCAGACAATTTTGTGTACTATGCTTAAATCAGACCACAGACGGCACAGTTCCAGATTGTCCAAGCCCAAAATTTCAAGCCTGGTGGCATAAGGGATTCTATTGTGAGTAGAGGATGATGGTAAGCAAGTTGTCTTTCGGGCAGCCTAATGATTGGCCCTTCCTTAATAACTTAAATGTTTTGGGTGTAAGGTTATACTGCATTTCCTAATGGTCCCCTCACCAGAATGATGGTCAGAAAAGACCAGCTATAGCCATGCAATTGAAACCCCATTCATTTATATGTGTGCATTGACACTCCTGTTTTTAACACAGGACTGTATCTAATTTATCCTGGTCCAAAGGACAAGATCGAACAAGATATAAGAAGAGTGAAAATTGTTGTTGTTTTTTCAGAGTCAGTAAATAATTAATTCATTATATCTGAAAACATACCAAATCACTGATCATTTGGCCTATGGGCTTTTTGTCTTATTTACCAAAACAAAAATTGAAATACAATTTTCATTCCAGCAGAAGAGTTAACCACAATGTCACCCAAATACATAATAATTGTTCAAGAATAAAATATGAAAAAGCCTGACAAAAACTCATACTTTACATTACATACTTTACACAATTGTATGAATAAGAACAGCCAATTATATATGCTGAGTTAGACCTTTTTCACCCCCAAGTGATGCATTAACACTTCTCTTCAAAGTGTTTCCCCTTCTTATCTCAATTAGTAATTGTCACTTTGCCTTGTAATCCCTTCAGCTATGATGGCCAATTGTAATTTTGATGTTAAGAAAGTACAAAGCTTTAATAAAGGGGGGGGGGAAAGGTCCTTACAAAATTAAATATTTTCCCTAAATGTATATATTCCTCTATACAGCACCCTGAAAAATGCTTTATAGATTATTCCTCATCTATAGTCTCCCTTGAATATATGCAATACCACAAAGAGACTGACTTTGTAAACCACTTAGAGAGGGCTGTAAAGCACTGTGAAGTGGTATATAAGTTTAAGTGCAATTGCTATAGCCATCAGCCCTCAAAGGTTGTCATAAGCAGTGGTGGGATTCAGCTGATTTGCGCCGGTTTGGCTGAACCTGTTGTTTTTTGTGCAGTTCAGCGAACCAGTTGTTCCCACCACTGGCTGGCTCTGCCCCACCCCACCCACTGGGGTTGCCATTCAGGGTGGGGAGGCTGCATGGGCATGACTGGGAGATGCGCTGATCAGCTGGTAGGCAGCAATGCATGACCGCACTGATTAGCTGAAAGACTGATCAGGCAGTTCAGTCAAACCTTCCAACTTTGGGAGATCTTTTTTCCCCCTAAGAAGTTGGAAGGTCTGACTCAGCGGCGGGTTGCTGCCTTACCGGTGCTGGTGCGCTGCATGTGCATCTCCACACTTTGGGCGTGCATGCACTCACTTCAGGTGCGTGCACACTCACTATGCACATGCGCCCCCTCACACGATTTTGCTTCTGCACATGCACAGAAGCAAAATTGCGCCAAAATATTGCGAGGGGACACGTGCGTATGTGTGAGATTTTGGCGTGATTTTGCTTCCACGCATGCGCAGAAGCAAAATCGGCCAAAAATTCACAGGAAAAATGGCAACGCACGCGATGGACCGGCAGAGAGGGCTCCGGAGCAGTTGTGCAATCCGCCGCTCCCTACCGGAGCTGCGCACTGGGCAGCTCCGGAAGGAACCCACCTCTGGTCTGACTTAACTCACTGCCAGTTCGGTGAGCGGGTGGAAATTCCCGCTACCAGTTCTATAGAACCGGTCTGAACTGGCAGGAACCCACCTCTGGTCACACCCCTTGGCCACACACCCAGCCACATCCACTCAGCCATGCCCACCCAGCCGGTCATTAGGGCAGAGAATCGGTTGTTAAATTATTTGAATCTACCACTGGCACTCATAAGATACAGTTCTTGATTTAAGCCCCAGGATGAGTCATTTTATTTTAAAATGATGGGTAGAATCTCAAGGCTGCACAAATCACATGGTGGATATTGTTTGTATACTCATGAATTAGAACATTACTTGATGCAATCTATTCATCCAAAGTTCCCTGACATACTTTTTCTGATTTATTTATTTCATTTTCCCTGTGTAGAGAATAATGCTTAAATGGTTATATTTATCAATATTGGCCATGCTTGTCTTTTCTCAAATATTTTGATGCTTGGACAAATAAGAATATACATGCAGATAGAAAACATAAATTGGCCAGTTGGGAATCAGATGAAATATATTTTCAAATGAATAAAAAAATCCTAAATGTATTTCAACCAATAATAAAAGCCTATCCATGGGCGTAAGGCTTGTCATTGGTTGTTTTTATAACAATTTGAACCTCCTGTGGGCATAAGGCTTGTCATTGGTTGCTTTTTTGCATAGGTTATAGGCTTAATTGCTCTTACTAGATCTTATATTTGAGGATGATTTTCAACCATGTTATTGTAATGTAGGTACTGATGAGTCGATAGCAAATGCTTGCATCTACCTCTGTTTGTCTTTTGACTGTATTGTTTAAATAATAAAAGTAATAAAGCAATAAAGAAAACTGATGTTTCTCATGTATACTTTGTTCAGCACTAGCATGAAAGAAATAAGTATCTACTATAAACCACTGTCGGAAGTAATATTCTTCTGGGTTCAGTTCCAAGTGGGGAAAAAGAACACTGGATTCATGGAAGTTGCTTGGAAAGAAGGTTTTAATGGAGAACAAAGGAACAGGAGCACATGGCTCCTGAACAGAAAAGGTGGATCACATGTTTCCAGGTGTTGGGTCCAGAAAGGGAAGGGGCAAGATGCTTGGAGTTCCTTGCTTTATACTCTCTCTTGGGGTCCCTCCCCAACTGTTTCCTCTTCCTATACAGAAATCTATCCTATTGGCTGTCAAGATTCACAGGAGCATTCTGGGGCATCTCTTGTGGGCTGTCCTGAATCCCAGGGTGGTTGGGATGGAATTTTACCAGGTCCCATGTGAATGAAAAGGCTTTGTGATTCCTTTCCTGTTTGTAATGTAAAAATACTGTTTCAGGCTAGGTGGGGGGAATGGGCTGGGCTAGGCCATTCCTTGATGGCCCATTAGCAAGGGTGGGAGGAATGGGTGAGCTGGTGCATAAGATGAGTCTTTTGTCTGCTTAAGAAGCAGGTTTCCAGGGATATTCTACTGTATATAATATTCTGCCTTTTAATATTTCCCAGGGTATTTCACCCTTCCAGGAGGGGGTGGGTATTAACTTCCTACAATCCCTCATTTTTTTTTCAAAACATGTGAGTGCCACACATATGTTTTGACACAAGCTTCAGATTGATCAGGTCAGGGAGACTTGATGGGTGCTTTAAATTTTCTCTGATACAAAGGGGAAGACTTGATAGAGGCAGCAGAAGGATTTCTTCTGTGGCTCCCAAAAGGAGAGCTTTCAACCATGATGGTCAATGCCAGGGCAAAAGTTCTGGAAGTAAATTTACAGTATCCAATTTTCCATGCCAATTATGTTCAGATGTTTGATAACACTTTCTGTGAGCTCCCAGACAGGTTTCAAGCAAGCACAGGCCCCACAATATTTCCACAGCCATGGTTTACCTTTAAATCATAGGCTGCCCATTTCCAAGGGATGGTTCTTGAATCTGCCCTAGCTCTTACTTTAGTGCATGTAGGATTTGTGAGTCCAAATTGTTTGTGAGTCCAAATTGAGGTTAGCCAATGTGCAATCCACCCCACCCCCCTTTTTTCCTTTTTTTTCCCAAAATTACACACACTGAGCCCTGGGACTCCTACTCATGAGACCACCAGTGCAACATACCCTGCTTTACTGGGCAGCATTCAGGGTTTGAGTTTTGGGAGATCCTGTCTGCTAGCTCTTCAAGTGGGGAAATTGCCTGAGGGGACTTGTCCCCTCCCCCATGGGATTAGCAGGGAGATATGACTGCCTGGGCTTTAATGCCACAAAGCAGGAAAAAAAAGAAAAACAAACAAACAGTAATCTAGAGGCAGCTTTGGGTGGAGGTAGATGAAGGATAACCTCAGTCTAATTCTGAATGGGATGTCTCTGTGTGTGCTTGTGTATGCAGCTACTTTCTAAAATACAGGCAATTACAGACATTCTGCACAACTTTCCCTCCCACTAGATAGAAATCTAAAGGGTACAGAACTTGCTGTGGCAACCACTCCCAAATACAATTCTTATATGAGTACATTAAACTGATTACAATATAGATGAGACAAGCAAGAAAACTTTACAATGAATTTCTGTGACTGAAGCAAAGAGAGAGAGAGAAAAAAACCTCACAATGAATTTCCCCCCTCCCCCCTAGTCTTGTCAGCTGTCTTCTGGGGATTGAAAATAGACTTTTGGTCTTTATTTGTCCATCTCAGGGTCCTTTCATTCATGTCTGCTGGGTGGCCTTAGGCTTGGTGGTAAGGCTGGTCAGTCAAGCTTGGGAAGATCTGCTCCACTCTGGTTGCTGTGATGACTAGAGGACTAGATTCAAACCCAATTCTGGCTCAAATGGATGGAAGATCTCTACTGGAAGCAATATCTGAGTCCATGTGCTATGTTTCCATAGGCTTCAGGATCATGTGTGCAGGGCTGAAAGACATAAGAGCAGGGTCCCCTCCCCCTTTTGCTGGTAATTCTACCAGGAAAGGCATTGTAAAAGGATTAGAGATTTGGAGGGGTTGTAGATAGCTTGCAGGCAGGGTTTGAGGAAAACAAACAACACATCAGTATTACAGTTAAATCAATTATAACAAAATGGAGACATCAAATGAGGAAGAAAAACTGGATTCACCTGCTTCAGAAAAAAAGGACAGACATTTCCATCTCAGCAGAGAATTGGCATCCATTAAACATCACAAAAGAGCAATATTAAAAAAATTGTTTGCATTTACATACAATAAATGTAAGAATGAAATTTTCCCGTAAATTAACTTAAAACATTCCCTCTTAAACTTGGGCTTTTCTTAAAAACACAGAAAAGAATAGGAAAATTGAACTCTGTTCGTCACCCAAGTCTAGGTTGGCCGGACCTAGCTGGGCAAAGACATTTTCTTTTCTTTTCAGTGCTTTTAACTCTTTTCTAACAATTTAAAATTCATATCTCTAGGGAACAGAGACATTTTACAGTTGCAATTACCTCGAGTGCGCACAAGGACTTAAGACGTACACATACACAAAAACAGGGACACAAAAACAGGGACAAACACACAAGTCATTCCCACCATAAATCTCAGTTAAATTAGGGAAGGCACAAATCTTAACAAATGAACCACGTGGTTACATATAAGAGAGAGAGAGAGGAAAGGAGAGAGAGACAAACAAACAAAACCCCAACATTTTCCTTTTCTTTTAAGTACCTTTATTAAGCCAAATCGGTTTTCCTATGTCATCCCTCAGCAAAGCCCATTTTCTACATATTCTTCTACATCATACTGGCCAGGAAGGCATTTGCCTCTCATCCTGAGCCACAAGCAAGGTTCCTAAAGGGGTTCTACCTCCCTCGAGCTGCACTTCCCATGTTTTTTCCCTTCTGATGTGGGCCTTGACACTTTGATGCAGCCGGGATGGTACCACGTCAGTTTTCAGACAAAAAGGTCTGAAGAGGACTTCGGTTCCCTACACAAAGTATGCGTACCTCTGTATTAGGGAACTCTGCTTCCGGTTTTCGGATCCCTCTAAAAAACGGCAATCCGGGAGAACTGCTGCCCCCAACGCAGATCAGTACGAGCAACTCCTACAACTTCACTCCTTGCTTGTCTAACTTGAAAATCCTGGGGTTTGCTTTTGGGCTGTTCACAGGATAAACAACTAACAAAATTTGCTTTCCCACCCTTCAATCACACATGCACACACATTCTTTCTCCTTACCTAACAGAAGCTCTGGAAAAGCTAAACAGAACTTACACAAATCAAAACAGAGAAAGAGAAGATATTGACATATAGGCTGGTAGGCTGGTAGATGAGAAAGAAACTCTATACTACCAAAATGAGGATAAACAAAAAATAATTCAAGATTATGAAAAGCTGTATGAGCAAGAAGTTTCAGAAAATAAAATTAAAGAATATTTAGAAAAAGCGGAATTGCCTAAAGTACCAGAAAAGGTAAAAAACTAAATGAATGAATATCAATGATGGTCTTATCAGAAGCAATCAAGAGACAAAAGAACCACCAAACACTAGGACCAGGCAGGCCAGTGGCAGAATTTTACAAAGGTTTTACATAATGAAGTATTGATTGATGGAAAGGTACCAAATTCGTGAATGGAAGCAAATATTACTTTGATTCCAAAAGAAGATTCAGATTTAATGCAGATAACTATAGGCCCATCTTTTTACTGAATGCTGATTATAAAATATATACTTCAATAATGGCAGTAAGACTAAAAGGTTGCTAAATGAATTTATACATTCAGCTCTTTTAAGCTTTTTCTAAGAGACAGATTAAAAACAAAATGAGAATGATTTTAAATACATAAAAAAAGGCACAAGAAAAGGATGCTATTCTTTTTGATACTGGAAGTGCTAAATATAAATATTATGGCAGACACAGAAATTAAAGGCATGGAAACTGGAAAACTATTTTTTTTTCAAAAGGTAGAGGAGAGAACTAGAGGGACATTATGGCAAACCCTTTTTTTCATGGCTGTTAAGCAAATCACTGCAGTTGTTAAATGAATCACATGGTCATTAAGCGAATCCAACTTTGCTTATTGACTTTACTTCTTGGAAACTGGATCACATGATCATGCATTGGCACAACCATCCTAAATACATTGGAGTTGCTAAGCACCCGAATTTCATTCACATGACCATAAGGTCGTAAGGGTGAGGACATCCCTAACTCATTTTTTTTCCAATGCCATTGTAACTTGGAATGGTCGTTAAATGAGGACTACCTGCCCTGAATGGATCATCAACTCAGCTGTTAGCAGGCTGAGAAAAAAATCTGTATCCAAGCTGCATCCAAATCAGCTCTAGTTAATACTTACAAACAAAGAAGAAGTTGTAGAAGGATTTGAAACTGCAGGAACGTTGGGTGAGAGTGACCTAGAGTCATACTAGAATGCAACATAATGCAAACAAAAACAATTGAACACAAGGACACCAAAGTTTTAGATTTTGTTTGAAAGAACCAATTTTAATAAACTCAGAGAAAACTTGAGAAAGATTCCTTGGATGAAAGTCCTAAAGGGAAAAAGCAACTCAAAAGCTGAAAAAAACATGATTATAAAAGCCAAGAACAGCATAATATCAATGAGGGGGAAAAAATCAGAAATCCAAGAAACCAGCATGGCTACACAAAGACCTCACTGACAAATTGAATGAATAAAGGACAACTACAAAAAATGGGGGGGGGGGAAAGGGCACATAACTAAGGCAGAATATCAGCAGATAGTCAGAATCTGTGAAGAAAAATCAGGAAAGCAAAGGCCCAGAATGAACAAAGACTTGCAACTGAAGTCAAATATAATAAGTTTCTTCCAACACATAAATAAAAAAGTCAAGAAACAGTTGGCCCACTAAAGTGAGAGGCAACACAGAAAGCCATGAGTTGCTTAACTCATGCTTTGCATTGGTCTTCATGCAAAAACTACAGCCCAACTAACTAGAAATATAACTGAAAAAACAGACTGGAAACTAAAGTTAAAGTAACCAAAAAAAACAGTAAGAGAACACCTGTCTGAACTTGATGAAAGAAATCACCAGGACCAGATGGATTACATCCCAGAGTCCTAAAGGAGTTGGTAGATGAAATCTCAGAACCACTGCACCACATCTTTCTAAAAAAAAATGTTGGGACACAGGGGAACTACCTGAGGACTGGAAAAGAGCTGATATGGTTTCTATCTTCAAAAAAGAAGAAAAAACCAGACCCAGGAAACTACAGACCAATCAGCCTAACATCAATACCAGGGAAAATACTGGAAAAGATTATTTTTTTAAAAAAACCAGATCTGCCAACAGCTAGAAACAAGTAAAGTAATAACCAACAGCCAACACAAGTTTGTTAAGAACAAATCATGCCATACCAATCTCATTTCATTCTTCAACACAGTGGCTAAATTAGTAAACCAGCAAAATACTGTGGACATGATATACTTAGACTTCAGCAAAGCATTCAACAAAGTAGACCACAAGCTATTTCTTCGCAAGCTAGGAAAACAATGGGATAGACAGTTTCATCACCAGATGGATTCTGAATACTTGAACCCTGGGCCCTATCTATTAAAATGAAATTTAATACAGAGAAAAGTAAAATCCTACACTTAGGTAAGAAAACAAAAAACATACATAATTTTATAAATTGGTGCAACAAATTAAAACAGATTTGGAGAAGTGGAAAAGTGGAAAAATCTATAACTATCATTGATGGGAAGAGTAGCCACCTTAAAATGAATATCCTGCAATGTCTAGCAGACAAAAAGGGAGTCAGGAGAAAGAAGATATATGAAATTATTTATGATATAAGGAAAAGCAATTAATTTGGTTAAACAAATAGCATGATTATTATTTCCTAAAATGATTTGTACCAGAGAACACACTGTTCAATTGAAATTGGAATTTCATATGCTATAAAATAAAATAAAATAAAACTTATTACCCATACACAAAAAGAAGGTCTTCTGCTCTGGCCTGACCTATACTTTCCAGGCTTTCTTTGCAGAACACACAGAAGCAAAAACCAGCTATGATTGGGAGAAGGATCCCTTTAGACAAACAGACACACACACACACACACACACACACACACACACACACACACAAACAGGCATACACACATTTCCCACAGTTTTCTATGGTTTAAATTAAAATTTAAAATTTAGAGGTACTCACCTTTCTTCCAAGCAACCTTTTGAGTTCAAACTCAAAAACCCCTTTAAAACCTACTTCCCAATGGCCCAGGCCTAAGAAAAAACTCACCCACAGACTTCAATTGGTCTGTTGCCAGCAAGGGAAGCCTTACTTAGGCCAGGTCCATCTGGAGAGGCTAGCTTGGAGTCCCATCTGGGGTGCCAATTGTCGGAAGTAATATTCTTCTGGGTTCAGTTCCAAGTGGGGAAAAAGAACACTGGATTCATGGAAGTTGCTTGGAAAGAAGGTTTTAATGGAGAACAAAGGAACAGGAGCACATGGCTCCTGAACAGAAAAGGTGGATCACATGTTTCCAGGTGTTGGGTCCAGAAAAGGAAGGCGCAAGATGCTTGGAGTTCCTTGCTTTATACTCTCTCTTGGGGTCCCTCCCCAACTGTTTCCTCTTCCTATACAGAAATCTATCCTATTGGCTGTCAAGATTCACAGGAGCATTCTGGGGCATCTCTTATGGGCTGTCCTGAATCCCAGGGTGGTTGGGATGGAATTTTACCAGGTCCCATGTGAATGAAAAGGCTTTGTGATTCCTTTCCTGTTTGTAATGTAAAAATACTGTTTCAGGCTAGATGGGGGGAATGGGCTGGGCTAGGCCATTCCTTGATGGCCCATTAGCAAGGGTGGGAGGAATGGGTGAGCTGGCGCATAAGATGAGTCTTTTGTCTGCTTAAGAAGCAGGTTTCCAGGGATATTCTACTGTATATAATATTCTGCCTTTTAATATTTCCCAGGGTATTTCACCAGGAGGGGGTGGGTATTAACTTCCAGGAGGGGGTGGGTATTAACTTCCTACACCACAATGAGGAAAAAATGGCTAATAACAACAACAACAACAACAACAACAACAACAACAACAACAACAACAACAGAGTTGGAAGGGACCTTGGAGGTCTTCTAATCCAACCCCCTGCCTAGGCAGGAAACCCTACACTACTTCAGACAAATGGTTATCCAACATCTTCTTAAAAACTTCCAGTGTTGGAGCATTCACAACTTCTGGAGGCAAGTTGTTCCATGGATTAATTGTTCTAACTGTCAGGAAATTTCTCCTTAGTTGTAGGTTGCTTCTCCTTGATTAGTTTCCACCTATTGCTTCTTGTCCTGCCTTCACGTGCTTTGGAGAATAGCTTGACTCCCTCTTCTTTGTGGCAACCCCTGAGATATTGGAACACTGCTATCATGTCTCCCCTGATCTTTCTTTTCATTAAACTAGACATACCCAGTTTCTGCAACATATGTTTTAGCCTCCAGTCCACTAACCCTCTTTGTTGCTCTTCTCTAAGCTCTTTCTAGAGTTTCAACATCTTTTTTACATCGTGGCGACCAAAACTGGATGCAGTATTCCAAGTGTGGCCTTACCAAGGCATTATAAAGTTGTATTAACACTTCACGTGATCTTGATTCTATCCCTCTGTTTATGCAGCCTAGAACTGTGTTGGCTTTTTTGGCAGCTGCTGCACACTGCTGACTCATATTTAAATGGTTGTCCACTAGGACTCCAAGATCCCTCTCACAGTTACTACTGTTGAGCAAGGTACCACATATACTGTACCTGTGCATTTTTTTTTTTTTGAGGGGGGAATATGTATTTCCCCCCACCCTGGATTTTAATAATTGCATTGTTGGAAGAAATGTCCATCTGTGTTCAGTTCCAAGTGGGAAGAATGGTACTGGAGACTGCTTGGAAAGATGGTTTAATAGTGGACAGGACCACATGGTTTGAGGTCCTGGGCAAAAAGAGCACATTGGTGAGAAAGGGAGAGAGATTTATACCCTCTCTTGGGCCCCGCCTTGGAGTTTCCTGTTCCTATGTAAGGAATGTACTCTGATTGGTTGTCAGACTCCCATGGGGCTTTGCAGGGGTCACTTTGTAGGTTGTCTTGAGTCCCAGGCTTGGTTGAATCTTGCTGAGTGATGATGTAATGAAGGGGCTTTCAGCAATTCCTATTATGGCTTAATGGCTTTGTCCTGGTTTGGATTTTGAGTCAGGGCTAATCCTATCATGTCCTGAGGGCCATGTCTTTTGTGTTGTAGATAAGCTGGCCCAGCCTTTGTCTTGTAGATAGGTTGGCACCAAAATATATACTGTGGGGGCAGGAAGCTGGGGCTCTGAGTTTGTCTTTAGAAACATGTTTCTCCTTTAGGGAAAATATAATATTCTGCCTTTTTAATATTTCCCAGAATATTTCATTTTCCTAGGAGAGGGGTGGGTGCTAATTTCATACAGCATCTTGTCACAAACTCAGCAAAATACAACACATCATGTAATCTGCATCAAAATCTTAGAATACATATTGTCACCTGACCTTTTCCCCTCTTTGCAGCCTTTTTTTTAAAAATGCTCCTTTTCTCTTTGGTTTTGCTCACTATGAAGATCTACAAAGCTTAATAGAATGTTTTTATTGTACACTTTGATGTGATTTCAAACTATTGTAAGCTAGCCCATTCATGGCTATTCATGGCCACCTAGTGCATAGATACCAGAACTGTTGGTAGATAGTAATCTCTCTGTCTTTCAACTTTCTCCTCTCCCTGCCTCCATTTCTCTTTTCTCTCCCTTCCTCTCACTTTTATGTTCAACAAGGATGGACAATTTGTGCACCTCAGATTATAGCAGTTCCCATCATCCTTTGGTAGCCTGGATAAAGATGAGAGATGGGGAATTATAGTCCAATGATGTATAGACTGACACAGCCTGCTTCGTCCTCCTAAGTAATACTTAGGAATTTTGCCTTCTTTAGAAGACAGGAATGGCTTCCATTTTTTATTTGTATATCTGGGATTCAATAGATAGGCAACTAAAAATGGTCAGTCACCTAGAAAGGATTCACCATTTCACTTTCACAGGAGATTGATGGGTCTGCAAATGTATTATTGGATTGATAGTTAGCCAGCTTTGGAATACAGCATCTTTAAAAATCAAATAAATTCTTTGCCGTGTGAGTTTGTTACATTGATGCTCATTGCAGATCCTTTCACAGATATGAAGATTTTGATCTCTGTCATATTTGCATAATATTGAATAAATCTTTCAAAGTTTTGTTAAGCTACAAGCAGACAATTAATATTTGAGTGAGTCAGAACTGTGTTTTTGCATATGCATATTATGCTCCCGCCATCTGATTTTTAAAATAGTTTTAGAGCCAGTGAAAATTACATTCACTAAATCCTCAATTGTTAAATCACTTGAGTTGACTTTATTTTATTTTGTATGTTATTTTATTCTTTTTTTAATAGCTGAGTTGAAGCAAATGATTCTTTCCCCAGCCAGCAAAAGTAGGGACATTTTTGGATGATTAATTTGAAAAGCTTTAGCAGCTCATAAACATGAACATTGTTAAGCCTCTTCCTGTGAGCTTTTTACATGGGCAAATTTCCTGTTTAATTGAATGTTTAATCTTCCTTGTTGTGATGTGTTCTAATAAGGACAACAACTGTTCTTTCAGAGTGCCTTTGAAGCGATGTATCCCAAGGCCGTTTGAAACAGCATGCGCATCTCAAATATCCTACAAAGGAGATAAAGTCCGCACATAAATTAGGTAGTAATGGTTTCATTCCACTTCTCATTGAAATAAATGGCAAAACTCCCATTGAGTTTAATGGACTTAGCTTAACTTAATGGGCCAGATTCACAGCCTAACTCTACATTTCCACAACTACTCTTCTGGATTCCTAGAACAGTAAGGGCAAAAAATCAGGCAGTCTTTTATCACATTATCATATCACATTCAACAATTATTACAGACTGATTCCATGTTTTCCTACATAAGAAAAGAAACTTCAGTGGGATGAGAGTTGCTTTCTTCTCTGAATCTCTTCTCTGAATCCTAAATCTATCTGGGTGCTTTTAATGTTGAACTAAATGTGATCCTACATGAAAGCTAACATAATTGTTCTTAGGTAGGTAAATAAAAATGTAAACATGATACTTATGATAAGTGGATTCTAAAAATTGGTCCAAAGAATTTTAATTTAATGGATTTCTATGCCGCCCACTCCCTGGGGACTCTGGGCAGCTCACAGCATATTAGATTCCATTACAAGTAAAATGCAATAATTAAAATATAAACAATATCAATACAATAATTAAAAAATACAACAAATACAAAAGAATTAAAAAAGAATTTTAATTCATATGTGTTTTCAATTATAAGTAGTGCCAGAGAGATAGATTCTTTCTCGCTCTCTTTTTCACCTATTTATCATCTATCATACATTCTAATTCAAAAAAGCTGATACAGTTCCCATCTTCAAAAAAGGAAAAAAAAATAGATCCAGGAAACTACAGACCTATCAGGCTGACCTCAATACCCGGGAAAATTCTGGAAAAGATAATCAAGCAATGAATCAACGAACACCTAGAAGCAAACAAAGTAATAACCAAAAGCCAACATGGGTTTGTCAAAAAACAGATCATGCCAGACTAATCTTATTGCATTCTTTGACAAAATGACAAAATTAGTGGACCAGAGGAATGCTGTTGATATAATTTACTTGGACTTCAGTAAGGCATTTGATAAAGTAGACCATAACCTACTAATAGATAAAGTAGAAAAATGTGGGTTAGACAGCAACACCACCAGATGGATTCATAACTGGTTGACCAACCGCACTCAACATGTAGTGTTCAATGGAACTGCATCTACAGTACATGGAGGGAAGTATGCAGTGGAGTACCCCAAGGCTCTGTTTTAGGCCCAGTACTCTTCAACATCTTCATCAATGACTTTGACGAGGGGATAGATGGGGAACTCATCAAATTTCCAGATGACACCAAACTGGCAGGAATAGCCAACACTCCAGAAGATAGGCTCAAGATACAGAAGGATCTTGACAGACTTGAACATTGGGCGCTATCTAACAAAATGAAATTCAATGGTGAAAAAAGTACGATTCTACATTTAGGCAAGAAAAACAAAATGCACAGGTACAATATATGTGGTACCTTGCTCAACAGTAGTAACTGTGAGAGGGATCTTGGAGTCCTAGTAGACAACCATTTAAATATGAGCCAGCAGTGCCAGCAGCTGTCAAGAAAGCCAACAGAGTTATAGGCTTCATTAACAGAGGGATAGAATTAAGATCACATGAAGTGTTAATACCACTTTATAATGCCTTGGTAAGGCCACACTTGGAATACTGCATTCAGTTTTGGTCGCCATGATGTAAAAAAGATGTTGAGACTCTAGAAAGAGTGCAGAGAAGAGCAACCAAGATGATTAGGGGACTGGAGGCTAAAACATATGAAGAATGGTTGCAGAAACTGGGTATGTCTAGTTTAATGAAAAGAAGGACCAGGGGAGACATGATAGCAGTGTTCCAATATCTCAGGGGTTGCCACAAAGAAGAGGAAGCGAAGCTATTCTCCAAAGCACCTGAGGGTAGAACAAGAAGCAATGGGTGAAAACTAATCAAGGAGAGAAGCAACTTAGAACTAAGGAGAAATTTCCTGACAGTTAGAACAATTAATCCGTGGAACAGCTTGCCTCCAGAAGTTGTGAATGCTCCAACACTGGAAGTTTTTAAGAAGATGTTGGATAACCATTTGTCTGAAGTGGTGTAGGGTTTCCTGTCTAAGCAGGGGATCGGACTAGAAGACCTACAAGGTCCCTTCCAACTCTGTTATTCTATTCTATTCTATTCTATTCTATTCTATTCTATTCTATTCTATTCTATTCTATTCTATTCTATTCTATTCTGATTCTTAGTGACCACATAGACAGAATCTCTGCAGAATAATATCTCCTCATTGCTGTTATAATTGAGTCCATCCATCTCATCTTTTGGGCATTTTCTTCCTCTTTTTCTTTTAACTTTTCTAACACTGTGGTCTTCTCAAGGCAACTACCTTCTGCATAATATGCCCAAACTATGACAGCTGAAGTCTGTTTGTAAGAATTCTATTTTCCTATGATTTACAGAGAAGAGAAATTTACACACTCTATTTCTTGAAAACCCGAATTTTCTTACTTAGTTTCCAGGGTATCCGAAAGAAAACCTCATCCTTCCATGTTCCCCTTTCTGTCATATTCTTCATTATAATCAATACTGAAGTTTCCAGCTCTCAACCCTGATGCTTTGAAATCTAATGGATTTTCCATTTCCTCCAGAAACTTAGTGAATTGGCCCATAGAAGACAATCCTAGTCCATTCTGGATGGGTCAGTGAGCACAGAACATCTGCCTGAATTTGGACGTAGAATTTGTTTGACAGAGAAATGGACAGCTTAGCAATAGAAAGTGGCCACATCTAGAAATATTTATAGGAAAGTTTGGACTTTGTTAAAGAGAGTTAATTGATGAGGTTTACTTCAGAGGGTTTAGTGAATCTGGTAAAAGGAAAATGCAGTATTACAAACTAATTCTGCAGAAGTTCAATTCTCACTGGTTCAAGATTGACTCAGCCTTCCCTCCTTCCAAGGTCAGTAAAATGAGGATCCAGATTATTGGGGTCAATATGCTGACTCTGTAAACCACTTAGAGAGGGCTATTAAGCATTATGAAGCAGCATATAAGTCTAAGTGCTATTGGTATTAGTCAGTTTTAGCCCAAACACCATATGGGCGGAAAAGCTTAAGCGGTCTTTTATTTTATTGCTTGAGATTTGCTGAGAGATTTGGTTTAGTGAGTGGTCTATGTGTGACAGAGTGTCCTGCTTTCCCACACCACATGGTGGTGCAGTAGTTAGAGTGCAGTATTGCAGACTACTTCTGCTGCCTGCCGGCTGCCTTCAATTTAGCAGTTCAAATCTCACCAGGCTCAAGGTTGACTCAGCCTTCCATCCTTCCGAGGTGGGTAAAATGAAGACCCAGATTGTTGGGGGCAATAGGCTGACTCTGTAAACTGCTTAGAGAGGTCTGTAAAAGCCCTGTGAAGCAGTATATAAGTCTAAGTGTTATTGCTATTGTTAGTTTTTCTCAACCCACAAAGCCAATTGTACTTCTGAATTGTAGAAATTATAGTTCTTCTTCAGCCAAAATAAACAAAATATCTACTTAGGTGTCTGAAGCCTCCTCTCTGATAGTGTGAACACACGTACACTCATAAACCAAGAATTTGTTTTCTGATTTTGGTAGGTTGTTTTGATACTGCCACCAATGGAATTAAATAAGATCTACTTTTCCAACTGCTAAGCCCCCAAATCTATTTTGAGTGCACCCCAAGCCCTCAAAAAGTTATAATTGTGAAATATTTAATGATGTCTCAGACTCTAAAGCCTGCTAGTGAGCTGTCTAAATAATCAAGCATTTGGAGATGATGAAACAATATTCCTCTACTATATATCAGTCTTAATATAATTAGCTCCTGACAGTATGGCCCTTCATTATTTTTCTATTTTTTGCAATAGTTGTCTTCATTTTCTCTTCTCTGTGCAACATCTCTTCATCTGTCATCCTGACAAGAACTTTCTCAAAGACAAACAATGCTAATGAAACGCCGACAGATCTCAATCAATGTCTTTCCTCGCCACCTCTTGATGAAAATCTTACCAATCTGCTAATTCCGTATTGGGTTCCTCTCTTCTATTCCACATTTGGCCTTAAAGGCATGAAAAAGAAATGATTTTGGCAGTCATCAGGCAGCTTTTTTATCAAGCTAACGTGGAGCAATTCACAACAAGGTTGATCATTCCCAGAGGCAGTGTTTCAGAAGGTAAAGCAAAACAACACAGAAAAGGTAATTTAAAAGGAAAAGAAATACTCCGGTATCTTTCAATTTATTAAGTTTCTAATGGCTAACAAAATCAAGGACATAACAATGAACTCCATGCCAGTGCAGGAATGTGTCCAAATGACATTCAGATTTTTCATTGGTCTAACTCAGGGGTGTCAAACTCAAGGCCTACAGGCTGGATCCGGCCTGTGGCGTGTTTAGATCTGGCCCGTGGCACCAACCTGAAAACAGCGAAGGACCAGCCTGTGATGCCCCTGCCAGTGAAAACAGAGCTCGGGAGGGCCTCGTGCAGCCCTCCCAAGCTCCATTTTTACTGGCAGAGAGTTGCACAAGACAGTTGCAGCCGAAAACACAACTCGGGAATCTGTTTTTGCTAGCAGAGCACTCGGGCCATCACAGGCACTTCCAACGAGTGACGTTGAGCTCGCCATGCCCACCCTGTCCCCCCCAAGGTGAAACACAACCCTGATGTGGCCCTCAATGAAATTGAGTTTGATACCCCTGGTCTAACTGAAATTACAGGTAGTCCTTGACTTACAACCATTTGTTTAGTGACTGTTCAACAGCACTGAAAAAACTAACTTATGAACCATTTTCACACTTACAACTGTTGTAGCATCCTATGCTATGTAGGTCCTATGATCAAAATTCGGATAGTTGGCAACTGGTTCATATTTATGATGTGTCTTGGGGTCATGCAATCATTTTTTGCGAACCTCTGACAAGCGAAGACAATGGAGAAGCCAGATTCATTTAAAAACCAAGTTACTAATTTAACAGCTGTGTCAAGAAAGATCATAAAAATGGGGCAAAGCTCACTTAATAACTGTTTTGCTTACAGCAACAGAAATTTTGGGCTCAGTTGTGGTGATAACTCGAGAACTATCTGTATATAAATCACTTTTCATCGAAACCTCTGAGATATTATCTGAAAACAGGTCCTGAATACACCTGAAATGTTTAGAAATAGAATTTAAAGGTTACAATTAACAGGTTAGGAATTAGAGTGACACTTGCAGATTAGTAAAAGACGAGAGAGAGAGAGAGAGAGAGAGAGAGAGAGAGAGAGAGAGAGAGAGGGAGGGAGGGAGGGAGGGAGAGGAGAGAGAGAGAGGGAGGGAGAGGGGGAGAGGGGGAGGGAGAGGGGGAGAGGGGGGAGGGGGGGAGGGAGAGAGAGGGGGGGAGAGGGGGAGGGAGAGGGGGAGAGGGGGAGGGAGGGAGGGAGGGGGAGGGAGGGAAGGAGAGAGAGAGGGAGGGAGGGAGGGAGGGAGGGAGGGAGAGAGAGAGAGAGGGGGGGGAATGTATAGTCACCCAAGAGGGCATACATTTAGAATTACTATATTTTAAAGCTGTCCTGGAGAAAATTGAATAAAAGTGGGTAGTGGCAGCTGAGGCGAAGATAGACTATAGGGAGAAACCAGCATCAACAGAAGGTGTGGAAGAAATAAGCAGCATTGAAGCAGAGAAAACAAATTCTGAAGCAAAAAAGACTTAAAGTCACAAAACAATGGGAAGCAATAGAGTTTGAATAAACAATGGAAAAAACAATGGGAAGCAATAGGGTTTGAATAACAGGATAGTTCCTATTGTAATGAGCTCAACCTAAAGGAAAATGAGGAAATGAGAATATGAGGAAACAAGAAATAATAGAGACCTACATTTAAGGATGGGCTCCAACATGAGTCCAAAAGCTTGGAAGACTAAACCTGGTGACCTACCCAGATTGGTGCACCTGCACCTACATACGTGTTTTTCCGGGAAAGAAATATGCTTTACCAAGATATGATTTCAAGCTTTACCTGGTGCACCTGACTACCTTATTATCACTTTTATTATTCTTATCCAGTACAGGATGCTTGTCAATGAGACTTAATTGCATTTGGAGACGATTTGGGTATAAAAGGAAAATATACTTGCTTCATAAGGAGCAATGGAGTAGGCATGTAGAAAGCTCTTTTTAAGGGATAATTTCTACCATGTTTGAATAAACATATTTATTTCAAAACTAGCAAACTAACCTTCTTTCATGAATATATCTGAACTGAGAATTAACCTCAATGTATGTCAATGTAATTTGAACTAAGTTATTTTATTGAAAAAGAGACATGGTTAAATTCTGATTTTAACTGTGCCATCCTTACTTCTACATCCAATGATGTGAACTAGGTAAATAAGATATGATTTTGATCTCACTATCTAGGATCAGGCATGGCAGTGACAGATTTCCCATTTCTCTAATTTACTGTACTTTGCTTAACACCTTCCTTCCCACTCCTCATTGTTTCATGTAGAGGAGATTGGGGCCAGTGTCCTAATGGGATCTTAGGTCCTGATGAGTAGATCTAAGATTTCTGCTGTTCTTTCTTGGCTGTCCAATTTTTTTTTCAAATAAAAGAGATCTTCAAAAACCAAACTGTCCCCTACATACAAATAGCCACCTGCTAGGAATATTCAGAAGTTCTTCCTCTCCTGAGAAACATTGTGAAGCATAAACACACTATGGCAGTGATGGCGAACCTATGGCGCGGGTGCCACAGGTGGCACGCGGAGCCATATCTGCCAGCACACGAGTCGTTGCCCTAGCTCAGCTCCAGTGTGCATGTGCGTGCTCGCCAGATGATTTCTGGCTCACGCGGAGGCTTTGGGAGGGCGATTTCAGCCTCCAGGGTGGCGGGGGGAGTGTTTTCGCCCTCCCCAAGCTCCAGGAAAGCCTCTGGAACCTGGGGAGGGTGAAAAATGGGCCCACCGTACCCAGTGGCAGTCGGGAAATGGGGGGTGGGGGGATCACATATGCATGTGCACAGGGGTGGGGCAAGTGAGGGGCTTTGAAATATGGGTGTGGGCACGCACACGCGTGCAATAGCGTGCACGCGCACTATTTCGGCACCCAAGGAAAAAAAGGTTCGCCATCACTGCACTATGGGATTCTCTCAAAATATTGCATAGTCTTAACAAACAATAAAGATGAGAACTTTTGGTCATGCAGTGAATTCTTTCCCATTTGATGTAGATCAAAATCATGAGTTCTCTGAATCACTTTCAATACAGGGCAGATAAAAATTACTGCATCATCATTTTATATTGGGAGGAATAAAAGCAAAATGTTCATTTCCTTGTTGAATAATTTCCTTTGGTACATTTGTTTTGAATAAAGGATATTAAGGTCAGAATGACCAGAAACTAAGAACGGTGCAACTTACAATAATAATAAAATCAGGCTTGAAGGGATGAAAAGCAGGTGGGATCCAAATTAATTAGGCAGGAATAACTGAACCTTGCTAACACTGTAAAGAAAAACAGCCAAGTGGGTCAGGGCACAGAAAACATTTTCTCTGTAGCATTTGGGTGGAATATTTTGTTAGTTAGAATTATGGCCAAATTTCTCCTCCAGAAAATTACAGATCACATTCCCATTTTATGAGGCTGTGTTTTTTCCCAACAATCAAAAATCCTTTTGGAAATCTCTTGATTTGCACAAGAAAAGCATGGGAAATTCCAAAGACTATTGATGTACTACAAGAGAATATCTGTAGTTCTGGGGAACTGTGGGGTCCTTGGTGTTCTTGGAGTATTGCTGATTTCTTGCAAACATTTTATTATCCTAACTCCTTCATTGCATAACACATGGACAGACTTAACCATGGTTTCAACTGGAAAGCTGTGAACTTCCCAGACCAAGCCAAGTCCCAAAATGCTAGAGAATTCCTGGAAGTCTGGCACTCAGACAAATCAGTCCTCAATAGGCACATAGAGATCAACAACATCTACATGCCATTCAAGAGAGACAACCAAAAGGCCAAAAAGAAAACAAAAAAGACCAAAATAACTCCTTGTCAGCAATCAACATTCAAATAAGCAGAAATTAACATCAGGATTAACCTGGCCAATGATCAAATAGTAAACAACTACCAAATCAGAAAAATAATTAAACAGTAAACAACAGCTTAATCAAAAAACCCACCAAGAACACTCCCACCAATGCTGATAGGATAAGCCATTTGTATACAAACAGAGAGCTAAACCCACTCCTTTCTAGCACTGATAAGGCTACCTAGTTGGGTAATGAAATGTCTGAAAGAAAATAGCCAAGATCAAAGATCACCAGAGACCACACAGGACTATTGTTGTGATAATAATGGAGTGCTATGTTAAAAGAAAGATGAAACTCTTCTATTTTGCCTTTCTATTTTATTTCAATCAGTTGTGCCCATACCCTGGCTCAGGGCATCTGCAAGGCATGGTAAACAGATTAAGATGATGGTTGTAATGATGCAATTGCACAGAATAGACAAGCAAAGTTTCAATCAAACTGTTGAGGCTGCTATCTTGACTTTTTTTTACCACATTTTGTGGAAACCTCTACCATGGGAAGCATTGGGTATCTTTTATACCACTCTCTTGGTATACAAGGCCAATTTTTAATAGGGAAGGAAGGGGAAAAATATTAGATACACAACTGGTGAGTAATTACATTAACAATATTTACTTTTATTAGCAATATCAATAGCACTTAGACTTATATATCGCTTCATAGTGCTTTACAGCCCTCTCTAAGCGGTTTATAGAGTTCAGCATATTGCCCCCAACAATCTGGGTCCTCATTTTACCGACCTCAGAAGGATGGAAGGCTGAGTCAACCTTGAGCCGGTGAGATTTGAACAGCTGAACTGCTGAACTGCAGTGCTGCACTTTAACCACTGCGCCACCTCGGCTCATTAAGTTTATATCAGGGGTGGGCTGCTGGGGGTTCACAGGGATTCAGGAGAACCTCTAGCTAAGATTCTGTACAGTTCGGAGAACCCCCAAATCTCACTCCTGGCTGCCGCCCCCCGCCCCACCCCACCCTGCCCCTCCAGGAGTCCCCATGCAGCCCATTTTGGATGCAGTTAGTGTAGGGCACCAGTAAGCAAGCAACCCGCCGCTGATACCCACCCTTCACACACATACAGTATATATCATAACATTCAAGAACACAAATGAAATATGTGAAATTTTAAAGAATATTTTAAATAGGAGAATCTATAAAACAAAGTTTTAAAAAGGGAAGCTGGTGGCACGATGCACCTAACAACGAATTGAGCTTCAGTCAGTTGCTTGCCTTGTTTGATTATACTCCGTTGGACATCCCTGAAGAGGAGGGAAGGAAGTATATGGACAGAGCTAACTTTCTCCATTGGTATGCTCAGATGAATCATCCCAGCAGAGAACCACTGAATTAGTCCAAGGCCCATGGCAAAAGATTGCAACAGACCAAAATAACTAGCTGTTAGGATGAGAAACACAGAAAACTGTGTTCCATTTGGTCACAGGTTTAGTTGCCTGGCAGATCAGCCAGCAGGGATGCTATTCAGCCCTACCTGCAAATACCAGGATTTAAGCATTAAAAGGATCCTGGCTGATCAAAGCCAAAGATAATCTAATCCAGCATAATTCCCCATGAATGCCTTTTGGAAGGTCAGACAGAAAGACAGAAAATATATTTAGAAATGTTTATTTAACAAGTAAATCTTTTGTTTTAAATTAGGAAAGTATAAGGAAACCAAAAGGAGACATATAATAAGTGAATCCCTGCAAAAATAGCATGGGACTAATACCTTTAGAAAAATAAATCGTTTCTGTATTATTTCATGTATCTATAGAGATTTGTTCCTGGCTATTTCAGAAGGTGTTGGTTATTATCAATCAATCAGAATAGAGCTAGAAGGATGTCTTCTAGTCCAACCCCCTGCTCAAGCAGGAGAACCTCTATCATTCCAAACAAGTGACTGTCCAGACTCTTCTTAAAATATCCAGGGATGGAGCATCCACAACTTTTGAAGACAAGCTATTCCACTGGTTAATTGTTCTCACTGGTAGGAAGTTTCTCTTTAATTCCAGGTTGCTTCTCTCCTTGATTAGTCTCCATCCATTGTTTTACCAATAAAGTCCTACATGGCCCAGCACCTGGTTATTTGAGGGGCTGCCTTGTCTGCCTAGCCAGCATGATTGAACTCCCAGCCTTCTCAATTGGCAGGTAATCTTAGGGTTTACTCCCTGTTAGCCACAAAAAAGAGCCTTCTTGGTGGGGGGGGGGCTTCTCCATGGAACATGATGAAGTACGATCCTCTCTGATTTTGTTGCTTTTCCAAAAGATTCTGAAGATTGATTTTATTAGTGGGCTTAGGGACCATGAATGAAACCAATGAAGTGGTTGATTTGATTGTGCCAGCGGCGGGTTGCTTCCTTACCAGTGCCGGTGCGCTGCGCGCACATCTCCACATTTCAGGGGGGGGCATGACGCCATCTTTTTTTGTGAATTTTTGTGTGATTTTGCATGCGCAGAAGCAAAATCACCCAAAAAATCACAAAAAAAAGATGGCGACGCGTGCGACGGACCGGCAGAGAGGGGCTCCGGAGCAGTCACACGCAAATTGCGCAATTGGCCGCTCCCTACGGAGCTGCGTACCGGACAGCTCCGGCAGGAACCCACCTCTGGATTGTGCCATTGTTGCCATGGATGGGATGGGGGGGGGGTTAAAGGCATTTATGTTGTGGATTTTAATGTTATAATACAAAGAAGAGGGAGTCAAACTATTCTCCAAAGCACCTGAGGGTAGAACAAGAAGCAATGGGTGGAAACTAATCAAGGAGAGAAGCAACTTAGAACTAAGGAGAAATTTCCTGACAGTTAGAACAATTAATCAGTGGAACAGCTTGCCTCCAGAAGTTGTGAATGCTCCAACACTGGACGTTTTTAAGAAGATGTTGGATAACCATTTGTCTGAAGTGGTGTAGGATTTCCTGCCTGGGCAGGGGGTTGGACTAGAAGACCTCCAAAGTCCCTTCCAACTCTGTTATTCTATTCTATTCTATTCTATTCTATTCTATTCTATTCTATTCTATTCTATTCTATTCTATTCTATTCTATTCTATTCTATTCTATTCTAAGCTGCTTATAATCACCTGTGTATGAGTTAAATGGCCATAAAAATTGTTTAGTCAATCAATTAACAAATAAATTGAACATTTTTGCTATTTTAAAATCCTGGAAGTGGGCCTTCTCTATCAATGCATCTGCAATCTGGAATAAGGTTACCCTTCAGACCCATGTAGCACCTGTACCTATGGAGTTCTGGAAAGCCTTGTTTGTCAGGTTTTATATTTTGAGGCATTGCCTGAATTGCCATCTTGCAATAATGTTGTCGTTTCTTTTGGTCTAATTCAGTGTATTTCATTGTTTTTTATATTTTTCACTCTGTGATCCACCTAGCATTGATTGGAGTTGGGCGACAGCAAAAATAGAATGAACAAATATATAAATAATTTGCGGAGTCTTCTTAATGGAGAATCAGGATTATTTTCCAGACAGTAAACAGTAATTCTTAATTATTGTACTGAGCTACCCATAGAGTGCAGCGAAAACCCTTCGCTTTGCTTTTGTCCTTATTTGTTTAATAGTTATTTTGTTTGCAAGTTCTTAGTTACAATGCCTTGGCTTTAATTACTTGAATAAATTTTAATGCAATTAAGAGGTTGAATGCCCCTTTGCATTCAGGTGATTATTCAGAGGCAGAGGTGCAATTTGCATGCCATTATTTCAATAGGAAAAAGCTTTCTCTACATGAAAACGAATATGCCCATAGATGAATATATGAATGCAGCATATTCTTATTTTAATATATGTAAAAAGTGAAAGGATATCAGATGATGCATTTGATACTGAATCTTTGACAGTATAAATGAGAATAGTTTTCTCTTCTCAAAGTCTTACATGTTGTTCATGGTACATATATGGCTAGAAACTAATGTGATTTTTTTGACATGGGGAACATTCATGTGTGCATTATGCTCACAAACATGAAAAGCTGCTTTTTCCAAGCCCAGATTCTTTGTCCATGAGCATCTGGAAGTTTCTCCTCTGATCAGTAGCAATTATCCAAAAATTCCAAGAGTGGACTTGGCATCAAGTTTTGTCTGATCTCTTAAACTGGAGGTTTCAGGGATCAAACAGAAGAATGCTCAATCACCCAGCTTTGTCCCTTTCTTTTAAACCTGGAATGGCCCATCATTATTATAAGTAGTCCCTAAGTTACAATTATAATTGAGCCTGGCAATTACAGCCATAAGTTGGGACAGTCGTAAAACAGGTCACCAAGTGACCGGCTCTAATTTTACAGTCTTCTTCTTCTTCTTCTTCTTCTTCTTCTTCTTCTTCTTCTTCTTCTTCTTCTTCTTCTTCTTCTTCTTCTTCTTCTTCTTCTTCTTCTTCTTCTTCTTCTTCTTCTTCTTCTCCTTCTCCTTCTCCTTCTCCTTCTCCTCCTTCTCCTTCTCCTTCTTCTTCTTCATCATCATCATCATCATCATCATCATCATCATCATCATCATCATCATCATCTCTTTTATTCATTAAACATGAAACTTAGTCAACTGAACATTTAAAAATGTGTCACAAATACATGTACACTGTAAACAGCTGTACATATGGGTCAGTTGCTGAGTGCCCCATATGTGATCATGTGACAATGGAGGGCAACTTCGGAATTTCAAACTTGGGTCATAAGTATAACTTGGGAAGTCTGTTGTAACTTCAAATGCTCGCTAAGTGACTAATTGTAAATTGGAGAACATCTGTAATTACACAGATATATAGGTATGTGTATACATGTACCTATACAGGATAACTGGAAATGACCTCCCTTCCCCCATACCTATTAGCAATCGGGAACTGGGGCAAATGTCCTAAGGAAACTTAGACCCTTTTCATTTAATTTTCTCCCTATTTACATCCTGCTAAGGGTGTGGACACACAAGGTTGTGAGTGTGAGAAAACCCAATTTCTTCTCCCCAAATTTTCACAGCTGGTGGAAAACAACTTGCTTGTTAGCTTTTCTGTGATACTTATAACCAATCTGCTTGTTGATGCAATGCTAATCATGAACAAGTCTAATAGATTTTGATTTATACATAACACAGTCAGGAAAAAGTACATGTTGGTCTGAAATAATTCTGATCGGATAAAATTGGAAAGGTGGTGCTGGTAGCGGGGGAGAAGCAAATAGCCTTTGCTAACTCTTACATCTTCTAATTATACAACAGCAATGCTTTCCGCAGTTCGAGCAGTGATTGTTGTCAGGTGAAAAGGCAGCGCCAAAATGCATAATGTTGAAGAATTAGCAGCTCAGTCCTCACCATTCCTTTCATCTGTCAAGTTCCCCTAAGTGCTTCAAAAAGAAATTGGGGATAATAATGGACTCTGGTTGGATTTTTCTCCTGAGATAATTGCACTGTCATTTCTGAATAACCTTAGAGGTTATTTTATTTTTCAACTTTTTTATTATTTTCAAGGCAATATTTCAAGGCTGGGGAATGACTTCTGGGGAGAAGGAGAGCAACAAATGATGGAATTATAGCAGTGTGACTACCTAGGAAGATACATGGGACAAGGGGCCTCAGCAAGTAGAATACAAAGCAGGTAACGTGAAAGCTTGGGTTCAAATCCATTTTCAGCCATAAAATTCATCGGGTAAGAGTCTCAGCAGAACACATCTCTTGGCATTGCTTGAAGGACCAAACAGATAGGGTCTAACTTGCTAAGCTTGAAGAGCTTATTTTTGTGGATCAGGGTATTGTACAACTCTTTTCATTAATTGATCGCATTTTCATCCAAAAGATAGCTGAATTCAGTAACCAGGTTCTTGTATGAACCAACATACAATGTATATTCTATAAATTGCTTATTTCCATTCTCAGTTATATTTATGGTTATACTATAAAAACTCCTTTTTTACAACCCTGTAATCCCTTAATTCGGGGTAGAGTTGGGGCGACTGGATGGATCTGAGCATTTACAGGCCAGATGCCCTTCCTGACACCTACATGGAGTTCACAGCAAAAAAAATTTTCTTTGCACCCTAGAACAGAAACAACTGCCGCTACCTAGGATTAAACTCTTAACCTTCAAGTGGGAGGCGACCGTCTTCACTATAGGCTACCATGCAGTTCCTATTTATAATTATACTATAAATACTGCAAATATTATTCTCATTTCTTAGTCTTTCTGTATATTCTATATACAGTATTACTTATTTCCCTTTATAGTTATACTATATTTATAGTTATATTATAAATATTAGTCTCATTTTTAGACTTGTGTAAGTTTCTGCTGCTCTTAAAAAGTACTAGTTCACTTATCTAATTGCTTTTGTAGAAAATCACCAGATTATATG